>VMDR010034053.1:0-11166 GCA_007922815.1 Macrotus californicus
GTACCCCCATCAGCAGTCAGCTTTAGAATATTTTATTATCTAAAAACAAAACCTCCACATCTTTTAGTTATCATCTCCCTATCCTCCTCCATTACCTTTTAAATTTTATTTTGTGTTTATTTACAAAGACTATAGGATAACTTTTTAAATTAAATTAAATAAAAATAAGATTACTTGTGGATGATAAGATTACCTAGGGCTTTTTTAGTTAATGCTCCAAGTGCATTGGCAGGATGAGGGTTAGTGAGCTAAGTGTTAGTAAATGACATTATGAGGAAGAATTACAATTCCCAGTCCAGTTCTATTTTAAGAAGCAGAAAGGATGAGTATTCCCTGTTATGGTTGAAGTCCTAGTGCCTGGAACAGTTCGGTGCAGTGGGATGGGTCTGTGGGAAGGTGGCGGGGATTGGTGGGCTGGTGTTTGTGCTGAGAAGATGGGTGGGAACTTTCCCCTTTACTCAGAAGAAGAGGTTCCAAGTCTAAGGAAATCCGTATCACCAAGAAGCTGATTGTACTTTTCCTTAATGTTCTAAACATGAGCTGGACTTCATGCAGAGCAACGACGTAAGGGAGGGAAGGAGGTGGGGGAGAGAGTTATACCCGAAGTCCCTCTACTTTCCATACAACACAAACATTAAGTGAGGCACGGTCACAATCTGTGTGTGGTGTCAACAGGGAAAAAGGAACTCAACCTTGACCTCCTTTTTGTTTCAGGCCGCCAGATTCCACCCTTGGACCCCCATGAAAATGGAAACAATGGAGCAATCAAACTTGGGAAGCCCACCACGCCAGCCAGCCGGCGGTGCTGCTGACCAGGGCCCATGGCCCACTGTACTTGAAGAAGCCAGAGCCACCTCCCCGTGCACTGCTGAAGGACCCCCTTCTCGGTGGCCTGGCACCTCACTTAGAGAGAAGTGAGCACACGGGCTTGGCATCCTCGAAGACCTGCAGGGCATAGGGCAGGAAACATCCCTAAAGGATTTGAGAAAACGCTGGGAAAATCCACCACCTAGTCTTTCTTGCATGAAGTGTACACAGAAGAGAATGGATGTTAGATAATAAGTATAGTTGGGTTTTTGTTAAAAACCTTAAAATATTCTCAGTGTGTACAAAAATTTTACTGATTTACTGTGTGTGTGGGATTTTAGAAGTGGTATTCCACTCTGATTTCCTGTGTTCCCTAGCCAAATTCAAGTAACTTCTTCAGTGCCATTGCCTTTGTTACCTAACCAGCTTTCACTAAAAGGTTAACTTAATTTTATTTAATTTACCATTCATTGGAGTATAATTGGATCATCACTCAAGCTGTAGACTTGAGCTGTTATAAAAGTGAAGAAAGATGTATTAGAAACTGTTGTCTACATCTCTGACTTGATGAACATTTTTCTAAGTTTTAGTCACATATAAACAAATCAAATCTGAGTAAAATATTGCATGTAATTTTGGGGTTGGGAGGCCTGGTTTGGAAGAGCCATTTAAGTGGTTACTGTATAAGCAGCAACAGATGTGGGATGTACATGTTACTCCAGAGACCACTTGGAACGCATCACCTCCCTGACTCTCTTAGAGACGGTTAACTCACAGAGTATTATTTTACTAACAGAATATGTCAGTATCATATCTAGGGTGGAGGGAATTAACTGGAGGACATTTGAGTCTATATCATAGGGCGGACTTCTAATAATAGCAATTAATACAGGAAAGCCGGCCAAGGGAAGTACCAGCATCTTAAGATTGCAGACCCCAATTGCAAAATTGGAGAAAGCATTTTAGAAGATGCCAAGCTTGGGGAGGTAGATACTAGGGCTTAAGAGGGGCCCAACACTGGAATACGAATTAATTGAGAATAGGCTTTGATAAAAACCTTTCTTTTCAGGTTTCCTGTTTGCTCAATTAATTAGAGATGTCTGAATCTGAAGGCAGAAAAGGGAGAAAAAGCATGAAGAAGAATAAAAGCTATTTCCATTCCAAATTCGAATTCTGTTACCATTCTAACTTTCATAAAAAACTGGGATCAAGAAGCAGTTGGTTTCCTATTAGGGCTTATTACTGGGAGGTGATTGTTGAAAGATGTTCAGATCAGGGCCTTTTGTGGGAGCTAAGAAACCATAAAAACAATAGCCTCAGAAATAGTTAACCATGTAGCATGGTCCAGCCTGTATACCTTCTTTGCCATGAGTGTTCAAGGGCCAGCAAACATTTACTGAAAACCTGCAATGTAAAAGCCAGGAGAGAGATCATGAGCAGATTAAAGACCTCAAACTTTGAGTAGCTCAGTGTGAGCTGCTTCTTCATACACTTGTCATGTCTGTGTCTTCCGTGCTCTGACACATAGAGACACTGAGTACTGCCATTGACAAAGAGGAAGAGTCCTTGAGAGATCAGGGCCAAGTTTACACTTCTTTATGTGGAGGGTAATCAAGACAACAGGTGGAAATCACAAAATTAAGGATTTTTTTTAACTCGAGAATATGCTGTCTGTTTGATGTTCTTCACCCAGCTTGCAAGAGTAGTTTGACAGTCTTAGGATGTGAAGGTTGGAAACACTTATTTTTGGTTCAAAAGTGCCTATTAGTTCTCCCAGTCAGGTACCTCAAAAAATGTTAGCAAGTGCCATTTGAATGAGTTGGCAGGGCCTTTGCAGGCCTTTTAAGGGTTTTGTCCACATTGCCAACACAACTGGTTAACATGATTCTGGTTGCAGGCCAGCCAATCATCATGTCTCTTTCCAAAGTTAAAAAATTTGGAATGAAAATTGAAATGACCTCTTTCCAGGTTGTATGCAGGGCTTTTTGGAACCTTCCCTCATTCAGTTGTCCCTGACAACCTGGCTCTATCTCTAGACAGCCTCTCAGGTTGCCTAGCTAAGGTGGTACACACGTCCCCGCGGAGTTGCGCAGCTTTGGACTGGCTCTGTAGTGGTTGCATTTTGCATGAAATGGCTGGTCTCATCCTCATGTAGGGAACTACCCGTGAATGGGGTCACGGTTTTATTTTAGAGGCACGTGAGGATATAAAACCACTCTTTCACCTTTCTGTACTGCTTTAACTATTCAAGCCAGTCAGATGAATGAATATATATATATGTGTGTGTGTGTGTATATATACAAATATATATATATATATATATATATATATATATATATATATATATATATATATATATATATACACACACACACACGATCGCTACAGGGAACAATTGGTGAAGAAGGTAGTGGCACTTGGTACAGAAGCCTTCACATAAATGTGGAGTCATCTCTGAAGGTAGATGCTCAAGCTTTGTTCAGGCTTTCTTTTCTTCTTTAATTCTGCCTTATGATTACTTTCTGGCTGTTTAATAATTGAACTATAACCAAGTAATATTATGTAAATGCCTGGAAATTACTATTGTTCCAAAATGACAAGTAATTTCATGTGATATTCTTCATATAATTTTCCAAAATTTGCTCCTTTTTCTGTTTTTTTCCCTTCATGTGTGGTATAATGTGTATATGTGTAAATATGATTTCATATTTGTTACACCAGCATATACTCCATTTCACTGGTTGAGTTTGGCTCACAACTGTGTGTTATATAATACAGGCATGGGTTCTCCTTGGGATTATTTCCCAGTTGAAAGCAGTGGAGTCATACGAGTATTTTATGTAGGTACATAATTGACTTGCCATTTCATGGTTGAAAATAGTACACTAGGGTGCTGAATATGACGTTACTTTGTAGACTATAGAAGGTTGAAGACTTAAAGCTAATCCTTAGCCAACCAAAGGGCTGTGCCCCAATGAGAACTGAATTCATTTCTTGAGGAATATAGCATGTGATGACTGCATTGAGCTAGCTTATAAACGAAAGGGCTCTGAGCCGTATTCAGGCCTGTTAAGTATCTAGTTTATTCTTTTAACCATCATTGTTAAAACTAGACCCAGTGATCCAGTGTCAGTGCTCTGTTGTGTAAACCCCTCCCTTTTCTTATGTTTTATAAAGGGCTTCTGTCTGGGCTGGACCCAGTTCTCACATATAGAAGACATTGTTGTAGGCAATTAGGACCTTTCCACCTTGTATTCATTCCATAGTAAAGCACTGCCCTCAACATTGCCCAATTTCATCTGTTATTTTTGGTTTAATAACACTGATTCATACTAATAAATATTTTAAGTGTTACCAAGTTTGTCTTTTTCTTATTATAGTGTTTAGTAGAATAATTTTTAAAAATTACAGTCGCCACAGAATAAAAAAATGATTATTCCCCAGAGAAACTTATGTATCTGTAAAAATGAAGATATTTATAAAGATATTCACTGGCACTAATAGCAAAACATCTTCCCCTAAGGAAATCAATAAATAAAATGTGGCACAACCACATGATTAAAATGATAGGGTAATTAAAACTAATGCAAGATCCATCATGCATTAACATGCATCTCAAAACAGAATGTGAAGTGCAGGGGCTACCACACTGCACATCCCCAAGGGGGCCACTCACAGTGATCTGCGTGAATGGAGCACTCAGCAGCTGTGCTGTGCACAGCCTGAGCAACAGCTGTGGCATGGCTGAGTGAGGAAAGCAAGTAGAAGTACAAAAGCATATAAACTTACACAAAACAATAATGTATCTTCTCAGCTTCATAATAGTACTTACCTCTGGGGAGGGAGGGAGGGAAGTAAATAGGATCAGGGAGAGGAACACAGAGCATTTAACTATCTAATTTTTATTTCAAGATATAAAAGTCTGAAGCCAGTAGGACAAAATGATAGCATTTGGTAATTTTTAAGTATGAGTTTAGTGTATATTTTGCTGTGTTAATGTTTTTAAAAGAGATAGGATATAAAGACACAGTGAAGGATTAGTTTGACTTTCTAGATATGCTAGGAAGACTTCATAAGTATAACTGTCAATTTAATGTGTTCAGTACCTTTTATGAGGTTCATATTCTCATCCCTTCATCTCAGCTACCCACACCTGCTCTCCAACATACATCCTTTCTCATTTGCACTCGTGGATCTTAGGCTTCCTTTCCATGCAGAGCTTCACTTGGTGTATGGACAAGCATGGGGGAAAGGTTGTGGAGAGGGAGGAAAACAGCGCCTAGAGTCCTCAGATGTGAGTCATTACCCAAGGCACATTCTGGGAAGCTACTTTCTGTATATAATCAAACAAGAAAAAATCCCCAAACACACCATCACCAAGAGACCCAGTATTATGGTCTTATAAAAGAATAAACCTTTCTTTTGCATTTTAATGGTGGCTATTATGTGTGGCAATTTGGATAATACTTTCTATTCAGGTAAGGATGCACCTGAGAGTAAGCCCTACTGGTAGGAGGGAGGAGACCTCATCCTAAAACCAAGAGCATCCATCTCCAAGAATGTCTTCTCTAAAGTTTTGAGATAGCCAGCAATGTGTAGTTCAAAGGGCTTCTGGTACAGACATGAAGCTACATTCCCCCTCCTTTCCAGCATTTATTAAAACCAAACAGATAATACCACGGATTAGCAGTTATATTGAATATGGGCACTCTCGTATGTACTGGTCAGAGTATAAATTGGTACAAGCTTTCTAGAAAGTGCCCTCATGATGTAGGTGGCTTGAATAGGTTTAATTAATTAGTGATATGAGCAGACTAAGGTGTTTGTCCCAGTATCACTTATAGTAATGAAAAGTTGGAATAATCCAAATGTCCTATGCTAAGAAATTAGTTAAATAAATTATAGAATATCCTTAAAATGGAATATTGTGACATTAAAAATCACAGTGTTATAACTGTTACTGGCTATAAAATTCAAAGGTACAAAAATGTACCTCTTTCTATTCTCTGTAATAATTCTTACCTTGAACCCCCATTCTGTCTAATATGGAAAGCTGAATTTAGTCACACCTAGTTTTACCCAAATTGGGGCACTTCTGAGAGTGAAGTGGTTGCATTTAACATCAAACTGGGACAACGGTAGTAAATCAGATAGTCCCAGGCAAACTGTAACAGGTGGTCATTCTGGTCTAGCCTCCTACCCATTTAGGAAGGTGGGAAGTGGTATTGAGGAGGTGGGGCTGAAAACTTGGGAGTTCCTGGGTGAGAACCTTCATAAAGCCATCCATCCATCCATCCATCCATCCATCCATCCATCCATCCATCCATCCATCCAGTATCTGTGGAGGGCTTCTATGAGTTGGTGCTGAACTAGCCCTCAATGTTCCATCAGAGGTGTGCAGTTTCTAAGCTTGCAGAGGAAATAAAGGTAATGGAGAAGACGAGAGAAATAAGGATGGCAGGAAGATGTTTCTTCAAGGGCAGATAGGGAAGCTTGACTGGGGGAGGCTCTGTGACCAAAAGGATAGGACTGGGGGCTTGGGAATCAGCTCGCCCCTTACTGACCATAAGATCCTGAACAAGTTAGGATCTTATGAACAACTTAGTTTCTTTGAGCCTTAATTTCCTTCTGACAGAGATAGTACCTACATCACAGTGTAGAAATCAAGATTAAATGAAATCATTGTGTAAGGCACTAGTGCAGAGAACCTAGTGATTATGATTATACCATAGGCTTCAACCTTTGCCCTGGACTTGGGAAGAGTTCTTTTTTCCTATCCTTCTGTTACCACTTTCTTATTTTTGTTTCTTTCCTTGGGAAGCAATGTAGTGTAGAAATTAAGATGAAGAAATATAGTATCAGACCACCTGAGTTTGACTCCAAGCTCTGTAATTTGCTGGCAGTGGGATGTTCGGCAGATTAATCTCTCTAAGCTTCAGTTTCCTGCTATGTAAATGCAGAAGATAAATCATTTTCACACTTATCCCAATTCAGGAATCCAAAAAGTTTTATAAGTAGAGAGATTTTTTTTTTCTGTGTTCCCTTTGAAGTCATTTGGCAGTAAGACCAGACCTGAACTGATGTGATGTTATTTATAGCCATTATTTATCCCACCGGAGTGACTCTGCTGGATGTTCTGTAATAGATGTGCCATATTATTTTAATAAAATCCAACCAAAATTCTGAATTCTGAAAATATCTGCCCACAATTGTCACATAGCTATTGTGGACCCAGAGTATCTGCCTTGCAGGTGTGTCATGAAGATTAAATGAGAACACCCTCCTGGAGAGGCCTTTCTGTAGGGGAGCTCCAGGCAACCACAGGGGGCGCTATTTACATGGACAGCAACACTCACCATGCTGGCTGAGTGGGCTGTCAGGGTTTCAGTCTACAGAGAGCACTTCTTACTCTGCTGTACAGAGTAGATACTCAAAAACAATAATAGCTAACATGAATATAGTGACTTGCTATGTGCCAGGTACTGTCCTAGGTGTTTTATGTCATATTAACTCTTTATTTTCACACCATTCTATATGAGGTAGATACTATTGTTATCTCCTTTCTACAGATGAGAAAACAGAGACAGGGGTTTAAATAAATTACTTAAGACCATGAACCAGTGAGAAAGACCAAATTAAAATGTTAGTTACAAGTATTTTTTCTTTAATTAAAAAAAATAAAAATTTATTGAGGTATAATTGACATACTAGTTTCAGGTATACAATATAATGATTAAATATTTGTACATATTACAAAATGGCCATCACAATAAGTTTGGTTAACATCCATCACCTCACAGGTACAAAGTTTTCTGGTGTCTATTTGATGAGAACTTCTAAAATTTACTTTGCAACTTTTAAATACACATACAATACAGAAATATTAACTCTAGTCATGATGCTGTACATTAGATACCCAGAAATTACTTATTTTAAAGCTGGAAGTATGTACCTTTTGATGTCCTTCACTCATTCTATCCCCCCACCACACCCCCAACCACCTCTGGCAACACCCTCCAATCTGTTCTTCAACTTTTTGATCAATATATTTTGGAGCTCTTTCCATATGTACCAGAACCTACAGATGTACTTTTTCTTTTAAATGGCTGCAATATCATCATGATGATTAGCATTTATTGAACATCTGCAATATGCCAACACTATTCTAAATGCCTCCATTTTCTCCTTTCTTAACTCTCATTATATGTACTGGAAATATAAAGTAATGAAGAAAAGGAAATTCTCATTCATTGAATACTTCCCATGAGCTACACACTTTCAAATTGTGACTCATTTTATCCACAAAACAATTTGAGGATGCGCAGTTATTCTCATTTGTATAGAAGGAGCATGGAAAGCTTAACGGGCCTTCTCAATTTCATACTGTTAAAAAGCAGGGCAATTCTACTTATGCCGAGGTCCATGCTGTCTTTCTTGCATCTCAGAAGGAAGTGTTGGCTGGGGAGGTAAGGGTTAACTAGCTCTGGCTGGAAGAGCTGAATCACTCCATTAACTATATTTGCTGGTTTCACTGAACTATTATCTGATCCTAAACTGTTGGAGTGACTCTCCCAGACCCTACTGCTCAGGCAGCTTGATTTATCTTTTCTATAACCCTGACCTTGATGTTGACACGATTGCTCAGCCCTGACTTAACTGGCTTTTTGAAATGACTTCTGCAACAGGGTCTGGCAATTTGGACTTTGTAGGGCCTGAGGCCTTGAATTTGCTTCTGAGAACCCAGTGCCAAAAGCAGTTTCCCCAAGTGGGCCTGTATGACCTGACAGCGGCCAACTTCCTGTGCTCTTCCTCACCTTGAGTTTCCTTTGAATTTGTACCTATTCTGTCCTTTTCTGGTCCTTTGGGATAGGATCCCAACTCACTTCTGAAGCACATGCTAACCTTTTTATTTATTTTTTCTTACATCTTAACATCCCCCTTGCACAGTTTTCCACTTCTCAACTTACATATGTGCATAAATCCCTACTTTTGATCGATTGCTATCCACCTCCCTTTCCACATCAATCTACCCTTTCTTCCTTCACACTAATGAAATTTTCAAAAGGGAATCTTGATTTTCTACGTCTTTGATTTCTTACATACTCCTCATTGGAATTCGGCCACTATCCTTCATTGCGCTTTCAAAAATTATTGATGACTTACCTAACTACCCCACCGCTGACCTCTCTTTTCACTCTCCCCACTTCTTTGTGGGCATTTAAGGCTGTTGACCTCTCCCTCCTGATGCTCCCTATCTCGTTTCTGGACCATGGTTCCCCTCACTTTTTTCATTGTGCATTTAGATTTCTTATCTGCTTAAATGTAAGCACTCCCTGCAAATTCATGCTCCTGGTCCTGCTCAATTTATATCCCCTTCCTTCTGATCTAATTTTATGATTTCATCTATTTCCTCTGGCTTCCAAATTTTGGTTCAGCCTGACTTTTCAGATATCAGAACTTGGTTCACAGCTGCCTGCTTCAGGTACCGATGTCCCTTCTGGGCACAAAGACCCTACTCCATCTTGTTACCTGTGCACATCATACATTGCAGTCTGTCAGTGGCTCAGGCTTCACATTTGAAAGTCAGTTTCATCTCTTCCCAAGCGTTTATCAAATGATGTAAAATCTATTTCCGGAATTTCTTGAACTTTCTAACCCTCTTTCAACTGTCTTAGTTTAGGCTTTTATAAAAAATATATTTTATTGATTATGCTATTACAGTTGTCCCAGTTTCCCCCCTTCATTCCCCTCCATCCTACACAGCCCTTTCCAACCACATTCCCCCACTTTAGTTCATGTCCATGGGTCATTATATAAGTTCTTTGGCTTCTACATTTCCTATACTATTCTTAACCTCCCCCTGTCTATCTTCTACCTACCATTTGTTTCTTATTCCCTGTACATTTTTTCCCTCTCTCCCCACCCACTACCGTGGTGATAACCCTCCATGTGATCTCCATTTCTGTGATTCTGTTCCTGTTCTAGTTGTTTGCTTAGTTTGTTTTTGCTTTTGTTTTAGGTTTGGTTGTTAATAACTATGAGTTTGTTGTCATTTTACTGTTCATAGTTTTGATCTTCTTTTTCTTAGATAAGTCCCTTGAACATTTCATATAATAAGGGCTTGGTGATGATAAACTCCTTGAACTTGACTTTATCTGGGAAGCATTTACTCTGCCCTTCCATTCTAAATGATAGCTTTGTTGGATAGAGTAATTTTGGATGTAGGTCCTTGCCTTTCATGACTTGGAATACTTCTTGCCAGCTGCTTCTTGCCTGCAAGGTTTCTGTTGAGAAATCAGCTGAGAGTCTTATGGGCACTCCTTTGTAGCTTACTGTCTCCTTTTCTCTTGCTGCTTTTAAGATTCTCTCTTTATCTTTCATCTTGGCTAATATAATGGTGATGTGCCTTGGTGTGTTCCTCCTTGGGTCCAACTTCTTTGGGACTCTCTGAGCTTCCTGGACTCCCTAGAAGTCTATTTCCTTTGCCAGATTGGGGAAGTTTTCCTTCATTATTTGTTCAAATAAGTTTTCAATTTCTTGGTCTTCCTCTTCTCCTTCTGGCACCCCTATGATTCAGATGTTGGAATGTTTAAAGACGTTCTGGAGGTTCCTAAGCCTGTCCTCATTTTTTTGAATTCTTGTTTCTTCATTGTGTTCTGGTTGAATGTTTCTTTCTTTCTTCTGGTCCACACCGTTGATTTGAGTTCCGGTTTCCTTCCCATCACTGTTGATTCCCTGTACATTTTCCTTTATTTCATTTAGCATAGCCTTCATTTGTTCATCTAATTTGCGACCAAATTCAACCAATTCTGTGAGCATCCTGATTACCAGTGTTTTGAACTGTGCATCTGATAGCTTGGCTATCTCTTGGTTGCTTAGTTGTATTTTTTCCTGGAGCTTTGATCTGTTCTTTCATTTGGGCCACTTTTTTTTGTCTCGGTGCACCTGTTATGTAGTAAGGGGCAGGGAGCCTTAGTTGTTCACCAGGGCAGGGCAACCACGTTGTGATGCTGCGTTGTGACACTGTATGTGGGGGAGGGATCTGAGAGGGAACAATGTTGCTTACTCAGCTCTCTGCCAGTTTTCAGTCACTTCCCTTGCTACCCACAATCAAATTGGGCCCTTCTGGTGCTGATTCCCAGGTGGGTGGGCTTGTGTAGGTTCTGGACCCTGTGGGTCTCTCCAACAAGCTCTCCCGTGAGGCTGGGAGTTTCTCCCACTGCCACCGCCTCAACCCCCACAGGTATTTTCAGTCAAAGGCTTTGAGGCTTTATTTCCTTGTGCTGGAACTCTGGGTTGTGTGGTCTGTCTTGCTCCCCAGTTATTCCTCCCAGTTTATCCACCCGTGGGTATGGGACT
>VMDR010034054.1:0-11174 GCA_007922815.1 Macrotus californicus
TTGGACTGTTCGAAAGGTTAAATCTCCACTTTTCCAAAGACCAAGTTACAATTAACATTATACCACTTCATGTAAAATTAGAGCCCTTTCAAGAGATATATATGTCCTCCTTGTCCTTTATGCTACATCTACACCCATTGTCATCAACACAGAAAATGGTATAATTTTGGCAGTAAAGAATTAATCTTGCTTACAGAGAGGTCTAGCTTTGTCCTTGGCTCCTGTAAGGTGATATCTAAGCCCTTGGAAGGTCCTGGCTGATATGAGTGTCTGTTTACCTAGGGACTTTGAGCCACACCAGCCAGTGACAATATGATTTATGGTGGGACTTTGAGTTTTATGGTTATCAGCTCACCCCTGGAAAGGCTGGAAAGTCAGGTTAAGCATAGAGGTGGTTGGTCTACCATACCTATTCAACAGAGCTGTAATAACATCTTTGGGCAGTAAGGCTCAGGTGAGTTTCCCTAGTTGGCAATGCCCCTTGTGTATTATCACATAGCATTTCTGGGGTGAATTAGCACTTTCCATCACTCAGCTGGACTCGGCCATGTGTCTCTTTCTGTGATGGATTTTAACCTGTATTCTTTCACTGAAATAAACTATAGCCATGAACATAACAGCTTTTGGTGAATTCTGAAAGGCTTTCTTATGAGTTATGAAATCTGAGGGTGGTCTTGGGGGCCCTATAATTCCACTCGGTGTCAGAGTGAGGTCTTATGGACTGCCCTCTACACCCTTAAACACTCATATGTTGCAAAGAAATTAAGAGGATAAAAAATAAAAAAATATAGTCTTGTATTTACCCAGATATTTTCATTTCTGACACTCTTCTCTTGGAGGATTTGTATTTCCATTTGGAATCATTTCCCTCTGTCATGACTAGCTTCCTTTAGAATTTTTTTTGCACTACAGGCCTATCGATAATGCCTTCCTTTAGTTTTCCTTTATGTGACAATATGTTTATTTCACCTTCATTCTTGGAGAATTTTTTCACCAGATGTAGAACTCTATGTTGACAGTGGTATTTTTTTTTTCTTTCAGCAATTTAAAGATGGATTTTGGACTCTTTTTTGGTCTCCATAGTTTCTGATGGGAAGCAACTTATTAATCAAATGATTGTTATCTTGTATAAATTCTGTCACTTTCCTCTTGTGGTTTTCAAGTTTTGCTTTTTATATCTTTTTTTTCTTTATTTTTTAAATTATTTTATTGTTTTTCAAGTACAGTTGTGTACATTTACCCCTCCCACTGCCCCTACCCCAGCTATCCTTAAGTCCTCCCCTCATTCGACCCCCCCCCCCAGCTTTGTCCATGTGTCTTTTACAGTTGTTCCCAAAACCCCTTCCCTTTGCCTCCCATTATCCTCTCCCACCCTCCCTCTGGTTACTGTCAGATTGCTCTTAATTTCAACGTCTCTGCTTATATTTTGCTTGCTTATTTGTTTTGTTGATTAGGTTCCACTTAAAGGTGAGATCATATGGTATCTGTCTTTCACTGCCTGGCTTATTTCACTTAGCATAATTCTTTTTATTGTTGTTCAATTACAGCTGTCCCATATTTTTCCCTGTTGCTCTCCCCTACCCCACCCCCCGGCTCCCACAGTTAATTCCCATCCTGTTGTCCATGTCCTTGGGTCCTTTATACATGTTCCTTGACTTACCCCTTCCCCTACTTTCCCCTGTTATCCACCTCCTTCTTCCCCTCTGGTCACTGTCAGTTTGTTTTTTATTTCTATGTTTCTGATTCTACTTTGCTCACTTTGTTGATTAGCTTCCACTTATAGGTGAGATCATAGGGTATTTGTCTTTCATCAGCTGGCTTATTTCATTTAGCATAATGCTCTCTACTCCATCCATGCTTTCACAAAGGGTAGGAGCTCCTTTTTTCTTTCTGCTGTGTAGAATTCCATTGTGTAAATGTACCAGAGTTTTTTGATCCACTCATTTACTGATGGGCACTTAGGGTGTTTCTAGCACTTGGCTATTAAAAACTGTGCTGCTACGAACATTAGGGTGCATAGGTTCTTTTCAATTGGTGTTTCAGGATTCTTAAGATATAATCCCAGCAGTGGAATCTCTGGGTTAAAAGGTAGTTCCAGTTTTAGTTTTTTGAGGAAATTCTATACTGTTTTGCATAGTGGCTGCACCAGTCTGCATTGCCAACAATTGCCAATGATACCTTGGATACGGGTTTGATCTCCAAAATATATGAAGAACTCACACAACTCAACATCAGGAAGACAAACAATCCAATTAAAAAATGGGTAAAGGACCTGAACAAACACTTCTTTGAGGAGGACATACAGAGGGCCCAGAGACACATGAAAAAATGCTCAAGTTTTTGCTTTTTATATTCAGGTTCAATAGTTTTATTATGATGTTCCAAATCAAAGCCTTCTTATGCTTTTTCTGCTTGGTGTTTCTTGAGCATATGTTTTCCAAATTTGTTTTCCAGATATGTTTTTCCAAATTTGTGGAAACTTGGCCATTATTATTTTTCCAATTTTTTCTTGCTCAGTTCTCTCTCTTCCTTCCTTATGAGATTCCAATTACATGAATATTAGACCATTTGATATAACGTGCCAGTCCCTTGAAGTTCTGTTCATTTTTAAATCTTTTTTCTCGCTAAGATTAACTTTGTATAATCTCCCTTCAGGTTCATTTTCCCTTTTCTTTGTCATTGCTACTCTGCTCTAAAGTCCGTCTGAAATTTTTTACTTCAGATTTTATATATTTAAGTTTTAGAATTTGCATTTGGTTACTTTTTCTTATTTCAATTTCTCTGCTGAAATTTCCTATTCTTTCAATCATTATAAAATTTTTTCAACTTCATTATAATGATAATAGCTGCTTTAAAACCCTTCTCTGCTAAGGTCAACATTTGGATTATTTTAAAAGTATGTCCTCTTAAGAGTATGATCATATTTTTTAGTTTAAATAAGTTGAAAATAATTTCTTTTTACTAATTTACCCCTGACACTACATTTGAACAAACAAAAATATAAAGTCTTGCTCTTAAAAAAGTATGCTCCATTTCCTGGTTCTTCATCTGTAAAGTAATGTTGATTACATCCATTACCTTTTGAATGCCAAGGTGTGAAGACTGGATTCTGATACCTTCCTCTGATAAAAGTTGTTGATTTTGTTTTGGCCAGCAAATTTCTTGGTTTATACTAAAACTGAAAACCTAAGCTTAGTTCATATTTTTTGTCTTAGCAGAGCTGTTTTGAGTCTGTTCTGCATATGAGTAGCTTAAGAATTATTGAGAGGAAAAGCAGAAAGAATATGCAGAACCGCTATGTGACCATTTTCCTTACACGGATGCCTCTCTTTCCGAGGTGACTGGTTTCCTCAGATTTAGTCATTTGGGTCCCCAGGACAAAAAGCCTGCAGTGTTTCCACCAGTGCCCTCACTGCCACTGAGTCCCTACTGACTACACCTGCCCCAGGCTGGAAGGACAACAATGGAAACTCACTCTGTAAGGCTCCTTTCCTATGATCATGAAGTCCCCATTAGTATCCATTGGCAGCACTCTCTCTCGTGACCTCAGCTAGTGGCTGTTTACATTATGCCCAGAGTTTGTCACTATTCTCTGCAGGAGGATCTGTATCTTACTCAGCAATCACCCCCATATTTTATTTATTACAAGCTTTTAACTAGCAAATTGGTATCTTGCCCCTGTAGGTGGCATCCCATGGTCGCCTGCAGGGATCTCAGCTTCACAGGTACTGATTACTCTTAACTAAGTGACAATGAGGATTTCCATTTAAATTCTTATTAAATTCAGTGCAAATGGATGCAAAATACATTCCTGCATGTAAGATAATGGGATACTAGCTATGACTTACATTTAGACTGTAACCAAAATTAATTCTGAAATGAAATAAATTGAGCCTAAGGAATAATTCCTCTTGGTGTTTATACCTGTTTAATTTCTAAGAGAATACTATTTATACATAAACAGTACCTGAGAATTACTTCACTTTCATGAGAGTTCAAAAGAGGAATACTATCACTAGGTACATCAGTGCCTTGACCCTATCTCACCCAGTTTTTTCACTTTTCTCATTTTAGTACATTAAATTGCAGGATGACATGTTACAAACTAATAGACACCTGAAGTACTTACTTCCATCGTATTCTCTGTCGCTGACCATAGAAAGGGCTTGGAAGTCCCTTCTCCCTGACTTCCCTCCTCTCAGCACGGTCCTCCGGGTCTGTTTCTCCCTTCACAGCACACGACCCGCCAGTTTTCTCTGCCACTTCCTTCCAGCCAAAGGGCACAGCATAGTAATGTGGCTTTCCATCTATTCCCTTTACAATTTACTAAATAAATATAATTTTTACTGTATAATATTAAAATTAAAACCCCAAGATACTAATAGTTTCAAAGTCTTTCAATTCTCAAGGTATTATTTTGATATTCAAAACATTTGATTCTTGCTTATATTTTTACTGCTATACAAATCTTTTTTTAAAACCTGGTCTTATTGAGAAATAAATGACACACATCACTGTACAATTTTAGCATGCTGTTTCATTTACATGTATTGTGGCCCTATTATTTTTAACAAGAGCAGGGATAGGAACTTCATGATGATTATCTGCTGCAGTTATTAGCTAGACCACTTAGAAGAAGAATTCTAATGTTATAGAAAATCTGGTAATGCAGACATTACAAAACATAGCTCTATGTTTAATCATTTAGAAGTAAATCTCAACTGACCTAGGCTAAGTTACCCAAGAGGAATTCTTTTCCCCAGTTTTCTCACCTATGATAGATAGACTTATGGAGGTGTGGTAAAAATAAATAAAATAAAGGATGTAAAGCAATTGGCATAGTGCTAGGCACATAATACCAATTTAGCAAATAATTATGGTAATAAAAATTCGGTGGCTTTGTAATGTGTCAACAATTGGGAGGCTGAAATACATTTCCCGGAATTCTCTTCCCTGTACACTTCCATTGGGGTGGCCACAAAAGAATGTTTAGTGGGATATTTAGAGAGCAAAGTGAAGCAACAAACATTTTGCAGCTTTCACATACTCATACTCATTGGCTGACTCACCTCATTGGTGTGAGGCGACAAATGGGCCTACAGCTGCCTACCTTCTCTCAGAGACTCCTTCAGCTTCTTGGACTCCTGAACCATTTGCAGGTATTTAGTTCCTTAATTAGGGGGTCTCTGAGTCTGCAAGGCAGCCATTCTGTCAAGGTCAAAAGTAACAAGAACTGATATAAGTCTCAGTCCATCCTTCTGGGCTTCAGCTCATATTAGCGGGCTCCAGTCTGTCCTTGCTCTCTCTGACTCTACATCCATCTTCCCTTTCTGTTGGCTTGCCCTGGAAAACAGACTTACAGAGACTACTGAGCCAGATCCCATATGGCATAGAGTCACATCTCTATGGCAAATCTGAATCTCTCTTTCTCTTTCTCTCTGCTACACACACACACACACAATGTTTCTGTTTTTCTGACTGAATACAGTAATTCAACTTGTAATATTCTAATTAAGTTTAAAAATCCTCATTAATGGTTTGTGACCATGACTGACTACTAATATAGTGCCTTGGTGCTCTTGAAAATACCATAGTATTATGTGGCTAAAAGCATTTGGAGAGCACCCGCCTTTCTAATAATAATAAAAATAAGTTTATTGAATGTTTCTTGAGTGTATTCTAGGTGTCAGATACTATTTAAAATATTTCATAAGAGGCCTATAAAGTAGATTTTATGACCTCCACTTTACAGATGAGGAAACTGAGGATGCAGATTAGTAACTTCCTAAAGTCATACATCATGCAAACGGTACCGTTTCCAGAGCCCGTGCTCTAACGAACGACGATGCACTACTTTCCGGTGTCGACGCACTGTGAAACTTCACAGCGAGTGAAAGCAGCTTGCCACATCACTGGAAGGGAACCGGGTCATTGCTCAGTCAAGAGAGATGAGGACATGGGTGAGTGGCTGTTCCTTGAGATTAACACCAGATGCGTTGATGACTTTCTAGCCTTTTCACTTAAAAGATTTTGTTGTTTGTTCAACACTTTTGGGGTGTATCCTCCCTCCTTTTATGATTCTTTTTCCTTGTCTACTGTTCCCCTCCACTCTCAGCTTTCTTCCTTTTCGATTTTTTTTTCTTGTCATTGCCGCAGACTGAAAATATTTTAGGAGCACCTTGCTCCATGGTATTTCACTAAAAATAATGCAAGTCAAATAATTGGCACTGGAGTTAGCTTCAGAGGAACAGCAATTGGTGCGGAGCCTGGAAAGTGGCTTGCGAGCTCCATCCTGGTTTTTCACGCAGAATCCACTTCTAAGACTTCGTATCGGGTGGTGAGGGTGTCCAGACCCGTGGAGAGAAGTGCGATCTGACTTCCCTATGCGCTGTGCTGCCTTCCAGGGTGCGGCCTTGCTGGACACACATGTTGGAGCAAATGGGTCTTAATGGATTTGTAGAAGTCATTTGTCTCCTTCACCAATTCATTCTCTTCTTTGGACCTTTAACAGTCTGAGTTCCTCAGGACTCTGCTCTCTCCTCTCATCAGTGTATAGTCTTACCCACAGCCATTCTATTCCTGTGCCCAGTTGGGCAGCCTAGGGGTTAAGAGTGTGAGTGCTGGAGCCAGAAGGCCTGGGTATGAATTCTGGCCCTGCATATTCTAACTGGGTGAATTTAGTAATTCTGGGCCTCGGTTTTCTCTCAGGTAAAATGAGATGAACAGTTGTACTTGTATCAGAGGGTTGTTAGGAAGATTAAACAATTTAGAATTTTTACTATGCTTAGATACTGACTGGTAACTAGTAAGCATTTGCAAAGATATCTAGTTTAGAGTTTTCTGCTGCATTCCAGGCCCACAAAACTAACTTTCAGTTCCTTATCTCCACCTGGATATGACACAAACAACATGTCTAGAATGAACTATATCTCTCCTAAAACATCCTCTGCTTTGGAAGGCCCCGGCATCCGGGATTGCTCTACATGTCTCCATCCAGTCTAGGAACACAGAAGTCACTTTCACTCACTTAACCCGTTATATTATTGATTCTATCTTTCAAATCCCTTTATTTCTATCAACTCTGACACCACTGGTGGGCAAAGGCATCAGCAACTCTTTTCTGGACCATAACAATAAATACAAATGGCCTCCCTATTTCTGTGCATGTGCCTTTTCAATTAATTCCCCAAACTGGGAAAGGGGATTTTTAAAAAATAAAATAAACAAATAACAATGACATGCATTTAAAAAAAAAAACCTCTCCCATGACTTTTCATTGTTATTGGTTTATAAAGCTTCAGATCCTTATGCCTTCAAGACTCTTGTGCATTCTGCTCTGCTTACCTCTCCAGTGGCAGCCCTCACTCTCACCCTGCCTTCTTCCTGTGGATCTTCTTGTAGCTCACGGAACATGTCATGTTACTTTCCATCTCAGGACCTTCAGAGATGTAGGTGCCTCTGCTTGAAACGTTACCGTTTTCACTTCTTGCTGGTAGCCCTGTCCCCTCACACCTCCACCTATCCAGCACCGCTGGTGGGCAAAGTCATCATCATCTGCTTTCTGGGCCATAACAGTAAACACAAATGGTCTCCCTATTTCTTCCTTGAAGATGCAACCCAAATGTCACTCCTTTCATCTCAAACCACTTTGGTACCCTAGTTGGACACACACCTTTGCTTATCCTTTGAGTTACTTACTACATTCATAGTTTAGCATTTTTATTTAATTTCAGTCTTCCCTCTCTATATTTCCCACCAGGCAATACTTACTTTGTTCTGTAATGTATCCTACCACATAGAATAACTCAATAAATAGCCGTTCAGTGAGTGAACAAATATGTATATGGCTTTACTCATGTTGCACACATTTGATTATATCAATGGATACAGGTAAGGAATAAATTGAGCAGCTGCTCCAGTCTGACCCCAAAGCCATTTAAATAGTATCCTGAGTTTATAGATCCTTAACTTCTAGTAATGTAATGCCCACATATTTTTTAATTTTTATTTCAAATTTCTTGGCATAATTTGGAACCATGCCTGATACTCTTAAAGGCATTTATTTTCTGTAAATTCACATTACCTATGCTTTTTGCATAACTTACAAAAAAGTTTTGTTTCTATACAGTTCCTTTCCCAAGGTGTGCCTTTTTTCCTGTCTGTGACAGAACTCGAAGAACAATCAAATCTCACTGTGACCCTTTAACTTTGTCCCTCAGTGCCCGTAATGAGCCACAAATCATTGAAACAGATCATCCTTTTCATCATTTCTCAACGGCTAAATCACCAGGGAGGTACGATAATACCCCAGGTGAAAGAAGGAAAGGGAATGGAAGCCTGCTCAAAGACACATTTACATCTTAAAGATTTCTAGCTTTTTTGATGAAAGAAGCTACAGCAAATGAATCAGAAACTTTATCAGACCTTTATTTCAGGAGAGCAAAATGAAAAAAAGCAAAAGTGCCCTTGCTTATCGAATAGTCAGTTATCAACTATGAGGCTATGAATAATAATAATATATTTTTTATCACTTAATATATTGTATAATTATATAATTAAATAATATATAGGGTGGGCAAAAGTAGATTTACAGTTGTTTGTATAGAACAAGACACGCAGGTTATGATTATTACAATAGCTTTATTAACTTTTTCACATACTCATAACTGTCAACCTACTTTTTCCCACTCCTGTACTTATTTTAATGTGTTGTGACGAGAAAAAAATTAAAAAGTAGAACACAAAATTTGTATATAAATGTTTAACTTGTTTTTGGTCCCAAGCAAAATCTCCTTAAATTTTAACAGCTGTTTCTCTCTCTCTCTCTTTGTTCTCTTATGCAAAATTGCAAGCTGCACTATCTTCTCTTCTAGATGTGGAAATGAAGCAACAGAAAACATTTTCTTTTTCTTTATCATATGGTTGCATCTTTCCACTTTGCTTAAAGTCTAGACTTTTTCATGGATGTAAAACTGCTTAATCCCTAGACTTTTTCAGGGATTTAAAACTGCATGTAAACCTCTTTCATCATGCCTGTTGAGGTGGATAGACTATGTAGGCCACAGAGAATCCATGGATTTCTCTGTGAGAGAGGGTCATTTAGCTCCCTTTTCAAAGGGAGTCATGGAGTTTGGGGTGCTTTATCTTTTCATTGTATCTCTACATTACTAACTTAGGCTTTCACCCCAAATCTTTTAAATATTTTTCAGAAGTACAGCCTCTAGGTGATAAAGAATCTCACAAAAATATTGTCTTCTATATATGAAGGAGCCCTTTCCCTACTAAAATAACTTTCAAAATTCCAAAACTGGCATTCTTATTATAGTAATTAAGGACTTGATATTCATTCATATAAAATGTTTATAGCTTAAAAGATTTCCTTTAGGTAGCTTCCCAGCTTCCATCTTTCATGACTAAAGAGTCCCAGTCTTGCTCCTCCCATTGCTCATCAGCCTTCCCTAGAGGAGCTGATGTTTGTTAGTTTTTGACCAATCAGAATCCAGTCTGCCCCAATTGTTAACTTGAGATTGGTCACTCATCACTCTTTTATGTTCTTGATGGTGCTGCTTTCAACTTTGGCCTAGACAGCCAATCTTGGCCACATGAAGCCATTGGTTTAGAGATAGATATGTGAGCATACCAATGCCACTGAGATGTTGTTGAAATAATTCTTAGAACTTTTGGAAAATATACTGGTGTACTTTCTTGGTTGTTCTTAAACACGAGGAAGATGTATGTTCAGAGGCTGTTGCAGCCATTCTTCTGTCACAAAGAGGAAACCTTTCTAAGGATAGAACAATTGGAATTCAACCTCCATTGGACAACCTTGGGATAAGGTGGCACCTGGGACCTTAAAATGCCATTAATGTCCTATATTAATGAGTTTTCAATCTCTGAGGGGGTAATGCAAGTTATTTTTATAAAATGCCTAAGATCATCAAAGATGAAATATATGATTGGAAAAACCTCAAAAACTTTTGAAGGCTGTGGAGCCAAATCTCATCATTGGTCATACAGACAAGTCACAGTTGTAAGAAGAAAAGCAGACCCATGTTTTAGTGCAGGTTTCATGTGGCTACTTGATACACTGCATCTTATACTGATTAATTAAATTAATTTTTTCCACATTGAGTTGACAAAATCAGTACATGGTTATGATGTTTATGCTAAAGAAGAACCTCAGCCAAGAAAAACATGATAGGATTTTCATAGACTGAGGAATTCACTGGTGAACTACAGAGAAATATTTCAATTTCTCAAGCTGATTTAGACTCAGGCTTTATTGCTCAGTCCCTGGACTTTATTTCTGCAGAGTTATAACAGCCTGGTATAGCAGACAAAGAGTGAAACCTAGCCTGAGCCTGCTTCTCTGTGTGTCACTTCTCAGGCAAGTCACTATTTCAATATCCTCACCTTCAAAATGAATGAGGTAAATAAACCTGCTCTAAAACCCTTCCTGTTTT
Organism: Macrotus californicus; assembly: GCA_007922815.1. NCBI lineage: Eukaryota > Metazoa > Chordata > Mammalia > Chiroptera > Phyllostomidae > Macrotus > Macrotus californicus. The sequence continues at coordinate 10,464 of VMDR010034054.1, forward strand.
TTTTTTTTTTTGTCTATTTTACCATTTAAAATAAATTTCAAATCATTTATACTTAGCTGAAAATTTTTAGAAACTTTGATTATTAATCTTACAAATAAATGAGTGATCTTGGAAATGGTAGGGAGAGCATATCATAACCAAAGGTGGATAGATTTCAAATTCTCATGCTTACTTCTACCGCCTCTTCGGGTTGTACCAAGGTGTTAGGGAAAAAACATGTATTCTGAGAAAACTCAAAATGATCCCTACCTCCATTTATAATTACTATACTACATTCATTATTTATTTCAGTTCAAGGTTTGAGATTCATTTGATTCTCACATTGAATCATTAAATACACCATTAATAAACAAAAATTATTGTTCATACTACTGTACTACCTGGAATATTCAGAGGTAGAATGTTAGGGAGTGTTTTACTGAGTGTTTTTGTCTAATTTATTTATCATTTTCTCCCAAAGAAAAGTAGAGACAAAATTACTTGCTATTATTACTTATGAAGATGGCAATGATAATAGTAGACATTTAATATTGAATATATATCAAACAACCTACATTTTGCTAAATTCTTTAACTGAATTATCTCATTCAACCCTCTCAAAAATGCTTTGAAATAGTTGCCACAATTGTCCAGGTTTTAAAAATGGAAAAGCTGTAGCTTAGAGAGATTTTAAAAATTTGCCCCAAATTACATAATTGTAAAGTGGTTCAG
>VMDR010034055.1:0-11173 GCA_007922815.1 Macrotus californicus
ATGTCACAAGTCACCAAACTTTCTGCAAGTCACTGACACACCTTTTGCCCTGAGGCAGTCGCACAGCTGTTAGCAGGGCTACCAGCTAGCAATAGATATGCAAAGCATCTTACTCCTATCATCTGCTTCTCCCATCCCCCAGGCCGTGGTTTGGGGGGAATATTCCCTGACCCCTGCTCTGTACCCCGTTTTACTTGTGCAGATAAAATGGGTGACCCAGGTCTCTAACGGCGCATCTCCCGACCTCAATTCTAGCCCTCTTCTGCTTTTCAACTTCCCTCTCCTGAAGCGTTCATTGTAATTATTTTATAATTAGTTAACAAACACACCAGAAGGAATCCAGCAGAAATGTCTAATGGCTCAGAATTTAACAGCTCTCACTAAACTTCATCATTGAGCACGAGATCCCCCCACTGAGCTTCCTCAGCTCCCTGAGGATTTTTTAGCACAGCCCTTAATGGGCTGCATTTTAATTGCTCAGTTTCTGCATCCACCTCCCCCGTCAGACTGGGAGCTTTTGAAAACAAGGGCCAAGCACTCTTCTTCTTCAATAACCCATAATTTTCACAGGATCTAACCCAAAGACCAACTATGATTTTTTAATAAATTCACACAAAGGCAGCAACTGCTTTTCCAATATTCTATTCACCTCAATATGCATTTAATTAAGGACCAGTTGTAAGATGGTGAGGGGAAGCAGCACACACCCTGAGATGTGCCACTTTGGCACATGGATCATTTGAACTGAAGGCAATTAAGATCCAGCAGACTCAGGAAAAGCTTTCTGTTTCTCCCTTAACTGCCTAAAAGAATACATACAGTGGGTGTATACCAGGAAGAGAGCTATTACCAGATATAACTTTTTATGTCAGAGAGACTTATCTGCAGGACACGACAAACATTTGCTTATGAAACATTTGCTCTTCCCACTTTCTTGTGAATTGCCTTCCTCTCCTTTAAAGCCCCAAGCCCCTACCCCTTCTCCTTAGCTCAGGATGACATATAAACCTCCATTGCTTGACTGCTGGGGAGTCTCATATTTTTATCGGGCTCCAGAACACATGTATGAAATTTGGTTTTCTCCCGTTACTCTTTTGTATGTCAATCTAATTATTAGACCAGACAAAGAACCTAGAAGGGAAGAAGGGAAAAGGTTTTCTTCTCCACATGGGGACACTGACACCCCAAAGACAAGTGTGTTAACCATACTATTTTGACCCTGCAATTTTCACCCTATCATTCTTATACCAGAGGCATTTCACACTCCTGTATTGAAGAGTTTATTAGTCAATATGCCAGAAGACTAGGTGTGAGAATATGTGTGTATGTTTGTGAGTGTCTGTGTGTGTATATGCATGTGTGTATATATGTATGTGTTTTGTATGTGTGTGGATGCATGTGCATATGTATGTCTTGTGTATATATGTATTTGTGTAGCTGTGTGTATATCTACATAAACATGTGCATGTTCATGTCTTTGTGCATATACGTTTATGCATACCTGAATATGTGTGACCTGTGTGCAAGTATGTATTTGCACACATGCCTCTGTGTGCATATGCATTTCTGTGTGCATGCATATGTGTGGTTTTGCCTACATACATGTTGCTGTGTGTATGTGAGTGTATGTGGATTTGTACTCTCTCAACATTCTCTCCTCTCTTCCACTTTCAAACCTACCTCTATCTATCTCTTTTCCTTAAAATTGCTCACAATCTTCTTATTAGACAACAAGACAAACCATTAGTCTTTAATTCAATTGTTAGTGAATATTATTCATTCTGCCTACAAATATTTATGGAACATCTACTATGTTCCAGGCCCTGAAGATAAGGCTGCCAAAATGAAAGAAAAGAAAAAAAAAGACATCCTGTCCTCACTTGCCTTCTGGGAATTATTTGTACCTTAGATTACTGGAAGAAAATAATCAGCAGTGAGCAAAATTAACAGAGCAACAGTGACCCACACTAAAACTTATAATGGGCTGGAGACTGACAGACAAATGGTGTTGTTGACAAAATTTAGATCTGCAAACCTTGCCCCGAAAGATTTAAATTTGACAGAAAGAAGGGACAAAAAAATATGAACAAGAAAGCCAGCAGAAACCTCAAAATAGCTGAAGTTATAATCAGCATAAAGTTGGTATAAGGAAAAATATTGATGAATCTAGTGTTCATTGTAAAATTTAATCAATCCCATGAAAATAATTCTACTATGAATAAACATTTTAATGGAAACATTGAGCTGTATAGCAAATTAAACACTGGATTAAAATGACTTAATGGAATTTGCTTCTTGAGACACTTTGTTGCAGAAAATTAATGTTGCGAGAATTCTCACATCGTTGTGTGCATTAAAATGTACATGAGGTTGAAACAATGGGGTAAAAATGGAGGGGAGCACAAAATTTCACATGTGTCCCGTAATTCATTGGTAGACTCAGTCCTAGGCTATTCAGAAAGGTACAAGAGATACTTGGAACACAGCATGAGACTGAAGCACAGTCAGGGGCTACAAGCTCAGTCTCTCTGCTCAACCTTTCTCAAACATTATTATTCATTCAAGTCATCCAAGGACCTGGTTAAAATGCATATTCTGAAGCAGCAAGTCTAGGCTCAAAAGGAGATCCTGCATTTCTAAGAAATTCTTGCTAATGCAGATGCTGGACTGCAGACCACTATCTGAGAGAGTATAGAGGTCTCTGGACACAAGCACTCCTCACCTTCCCCAGGGCTCAGACCAGATGTTTGCATTGCATAGTCCCTTCCAGAGTGCTCCTCACTCCTCCCAGGTCTCAGATAAGCTGTCTGCATTGCATAGTCTCTTCCTTGAAAGACACTGCTGTGTGGTCTTGCCTGCCTTGAAACGTTGCAATATAACTTTGTCAGTAGGAACAATGAAGCCTGACTGAGCCTGTCCCTGATATGAGTGTTGGTCCAACCATTTGCCTTGGCTTGGGGACTCTCATCCACCAATCAGAGGACTTTTAGGGAATCACTAAGCAAATCCTTTTCATAATTCCCCAGGGGAAGAACAGGCTTAATCCAAAGGAAGGAATTACTAAGAGTAGAAGCTGCCTGGTGAGATGGAATAAGTCTAGACTCTGGAAGCTGAAGTTCTAGGTTCAAATGCTGACTCCTCCACTTACTGGTTTCAGGCAAGCCAAGTGTTCCCTCTGGGCCTCAGTGTGCTTATCTGCTTAATAAAACTATGAAGCTAAAATGAGAAATTTCATATAAAACACACAGCACCTAGCCAGAATAATGTTCTGTACATGGTGGTTTCTAGTTCCAAAGAGGATGGAATTCCCATCCATGCAGTGCACAAGAGTGAGCTATTTGGAAGGCTGAAGGTTTCCTGGCATCCTTTCAACTGCATTCATAGGCTAATGCCAATGACTGAATCCTAGAGTCCCAGAAGTCAACACTGCAGAAGAATAGGGCACAGAAAGGCTTTCTAAAACAAGACTCACTTGGTCTTTGCAAAAGACCAAGCCAGACTCAGCAGATATCAGCAGCCCTGTCCCCAGACTGGTGCTAACTGGTCCAGGGGACTCAGGCTTACCCCAAAATGCCTTTGGAGTCTCTTTAAGAAAAGTGAAATGAGAGAGCAAGTCAAGAACATTTTCCTCTTTATCAGCTGCCAAGGAATCTCAAATGAATTTCAAAGTGCTTAGAATTCAGAAGGGTGGGGGCCTCAGGGTCCTTTTCTGTGCTCCTGAATCCTTTTCTGTGGCCAGCACAGGGCATAGGTGTAGGACAAAGGTAATGCTCACCTGTGACACCCTTGCCAAGAGGACCCTTGGTAGCTCAGAGAAGGACACACCCACAACACAAACTGGAATCCACTGGGCTGCACTGGGGACATGTGATTCCAGGCAGGAGAACAGACTCAAAATGCTGCCCATGGTGTTAGACTGACTTGGGCTCAAACCCAACTCCATCACTTCCAAACAGTGTGACCTTGGCCAAGTCATTTCAACCCTGAGCCTCTGCTTCCACATCTGTAAAATGAAGATAATAGCTCCTAACTCATTGGGTGTTATGAGGATTGAGTGGGTTATTGCTATAGACTGAATGTCTGTGCCCCTCCCGCCCATTCATACACTGAAACCTAATCCCCAATGGATGGCAGTAGGAGGTGGGGCATTTGGGAGGTAATTAGGACATGAGGGTGGAGCCTAACAAATGGAATTAGTGCTCTTATAAAAGAGGCTCCAGACAGCTCTCCCTGCCCTTCTGCAATGTGAGGACAGTGAGATGACTGTGAACCAGGGAACAAGCTCTCACCACACACCAACTCTGCCAGCACCTTGATCTTGGACTTCTCAGCCCCCGGAACTGTGAGAAATAAATCTCTGCTGTGTAGAAGTCACCTAGCCTATGGGATTTTTGTGATAGCAGCCTAAATGGAGTAAAACAGTTATGCATAAAATGCTGCACATTGGACCTAGTCCACAGAAGAAAGATGCCTTACCAATGGTTCCAGCTTAACCCAGGGTAGTAAACACTGAGACAAGAGCTTTGGGGCAGGTAGTTTGTTTGGGGAAGTGACCCCAGGGGACAGAAAGGGAGACAGAGGATGGTGAAACAGGGAAGGAGAAAGGTCTATGAAGGTTGTGTCCCAGGTACATCACCACCATGAGCAGATGGGGCTCAATGTCACCAGGCTAGCCCACTGTGCTGCCAGCAACCAATTAACATTGGATACAGTAGCCCAGTGTCCAGTCAGCTCTTAGACCCTACCATCTCACTCACACCTTTGATCTCACTAACTGCTCACCTCCATAATCCGCCTGACTTCCAACAAAGATGACAAAGAGGATAAAGAAAAAGAATCAATATGTATTAATGTGCTAACTGCTGTATGTGTTTACCAAAATGATATTTGCGGGTATTAGCAGATATATTTCTAACCCCCTCACCAAATTCCTGCTGATTCTTCCTCCAGCCCAGGGTGCTAGGGTTTTCTGTGTTCACTGCTTTGAGGTTGGGGGTGTTATAGAAGAAATTCAGCTAGAGGAGAAGACTCAGTTCTCTCCTTCTGAGTTTTAAGACAAACTTCAAACTTGTGAAACTTGTAGTAGAAACAAGAGTTTGAGAAAACTGTTTTTCAAAATCCTAGGTTTTGAGCATCAGAAATCAGGGCTCTAAAAGACTCTGGGCATAGAAATGATGCCATAAATAATAGATTTGGGAGAATTTATAATCAATCAGGGTGAGTTTGCCTACCTTCAAAAAGTTAAAGATTGCTAAGGATTGAGGGGAGCAAGGAGGACTTTGTGTTGCTGTATCTCCACCCATCACTTCCCCAGGTCAAGTCCCAGGGACATAAGACCAAAAGAAAACGAACGGGTTTGGGAAACAGGGAGCAGAGACCTGAATCTTGTTCCCCATGTGAAGATTACAGGAAGGTAAGTCCTAAAATGACCCCCAATTATTCTTGCCTCCTACAGTTCATGCCCTTATGTAAGCCCCTCCCTTGAGTATAGGTTATAGTTATTGATTCACATCTTACCAGTAGAATATGGCAGAAGCAATGGACTGCCACTTTCAAAGTCAGTTACCAAAAGACTGTTGCTTCAGTCTTGGGTTCTCTTGCTCTCGCTCTCTCCCTCACTCGCCTCATGGGAGCCAGCTGCCATGTTGTGGGCTGCCCTATGGAGAGGTCTTTGTAACAAAGACCTGTCTCTGGCCAACAGTCAGCAAAGACTTGAGGCCATCAACCAACAGTCACATGAAGAGAATAGGAACAGAATTTCCTGCCTCCCCAGCTGATACTTTGATGACAACTTCTCGGGAGACCCTGAGCCAGAAGCACCCAGCTAAGCTGCATACAGATGCCTGACCTGTGGACACCATGAGATAATCATTGTTTGTTTGTTTGCTTTTTAATCCTCATCCAAAGATATGGATTTTTTTAATTGATTTTAGAGAGAGAAAACAAGAGAGAGAGAGAACCATTGATGTGAGAGAGAAACATCCATTGGTTGCCTCCTATACACAATCCAAACAGGGATTGAACTCATAACCTAAGTATGTGCCCTGACTGGGAATTGAACCTACAAATTTTGTTGCGTGCAATGATGCTCCAACCAATTGAGACAAGGCTATTTTTTAAGGTGATTAGTTTATGCAGCAATAGGTAACTAATACATCACGAAAAATATCCAGGCAGAGGCTCCAGGATAGCCTCTGAGCCTCCACTTATGGTATTTTGACTCTGGAAGTAGACAGATCATATCATTTGGGATGAGATCAGCATGAACATGTCAATCAGAACTGGAAAAGTAAAGAGGCTGTGTCATCAATATAAGGTGTACACAACAGAGACTAAATTGAAATATAGATGGAAAGGGTTTCATTTATTGTGTGGTCAATGCATGGCCTTAGATTTCCACCTGCCACAAAGACCTCATAACCTTTAACACCCACAAGAGTCCAAGAAGATCTGTTTTAAATTTTTCACTCTTACACATGAGGAGACTCTGCTCAGAGAGTTAAAGCAACTTTTGTAAAGTCATACAGCTCAGCTGCGGAGAGCAGCGACTCAAACTGAGGTCATTTGGCTCTGAACTCAAGCTCGGACCCACTATACCAAGCTGCTCTATCTTCCTTCCTTGGTTCTATGACACCTGAGGGGTGAGGCTCGAATCTGGCTTCGCTGTTTCTGATTCTCAGGGTCATGCACAGACCCAGTTTGGACTCCCTTTTCAGAGGACCAGTTTAGATCCAGGCCTAAGAGTCCAATTCTAGCCTGTCTTTTCTGGGACCCTTATTATTGGCCAGCTACTTTACTCATTAGTTAGCAAAATGACCTTTCTTGTTCAGGAAAGAAAAATAAGCAATTCCCCACATACTTAGCAATAAAGCAATTGCCTGGTTAGAATAGTTATGGTCTATGAACTTACTAACAGGGAACAGATCAAAACTATCTATTCAAAGGGGAGTGTCCCTGAGAACTCACTCGGTCCCTTTCTGGTCCCTTTATCAAAAGTTGCCTCTTCTAATTTTAGCAGTTTGCCAATGGAACATGGTGAGAGCTGCTCTAGCTGCAGCATAAAACATGCCTCCGTGTAGAGTTCCAAGCTTTCAAGTTCATTGCACAAGAGCCAATATAAACAACTTCACACCTCAATCAGTCAGCATAGGTGAGATTTTGCGGCAGAAATAAACAGCCCCAAGTCTCAGTGGTTTTAACACAACCAAATTTCATTTCTCAGTCACACTACATTTCCATTGCATTGGCAGGATATTCTGCTCCACACAGTCATCCAGACTGTTGGAGGCCCCACCAGCTTGTAGCTGCACCCTCTGGAATATGAGCTTCCTCACTGGCTACAGCTGGGAAGGAGAGGAGGAAGTCTACTTCATCTCTAAAGTCCATTTGTCCAGAAGTGACATACATTATTTCTAGCCTAAAAATTAGTAACTCCAAGGGGCCTGGGAACTGTGGCCTTCCACCTGTCCAGAAAGGTCAATCTGGCATTGGTGAGAACAAGCAAGGTCTGCCACTGTGCCCCTGGCATCTCCACCTGAAACATAACCCTGTCTCTCAAGATGGATGCTGGACATGCATCAGGAGCCATTAACAAAACTGAAGTTTCCCTGAAGGACCTTCTTTTTCTTACTTTTTTCTCCATCACAAAACAAAACTTCTTCTATCCTCATGGAGCCATGAAATATTTCCTCTGTTGAACTCCAAAGTACATCAGTACTGAGAAAACTGGCACTTCATAAAGCAAAGAGTGTTGGGCTTTAGAGGAGCCCTCAGGATTATGAAGGCAAGTTTTTTGGGGGCAGTTTATGACCTGAAGATCCAGAAGTGGGTGGGAGATTTTGAGCAGCTGCTACATTCCATGAACTAAGTTTTTAAAAGAGGGATATAGAAATAAATAAGATACTAGCCTTGTCCTAAAAAAATCCTATGGAGGCTTAGTGGGGGCAGTTGACAGGTAAATAAATAAATGCCACAGAGTATGACTAGCACTGTGTGTGTGTGTGTGTGTGTGTGTGTGTGTGTGTGTGAGAGAGAGAGAGAGAGAGAGATTGACTCAGGGTTCCATTGTGGCACAAAAGAAAATGAAAGAGGAAGATAAATGTACCATGCAGGGTGAACATCAGCAGAAATTTTGGAGAGGAAGTGATGCTGAGTGAAGTTTTGAAGACAAATAGACATTCACTAGTTGGGTGGGGCAACCATTCTAAACATGGGGATAGTACTGGCAAAGGCCATATCTAGACCCAATTATTGCATTCAGGTCTCTGATGTTACATTTGATATTCCCTCTTCTACTTTCCAGGATCTAGCACAGTGCCTAGCATTCAAAGGCAGACCCCAAAAAAAGAAATCTATTTATAAAAAATTGTATATTTATACTTATATGTTTAAACTTCAGCCATCTTCAAAGTACTCTCCATTTCATGCAATACACCTATCAAGATATTTTTTCCACTGCTCAAAACAGTTTTGAACTCATCAATTTTGATGCCTTTTAGTGCTTCTCCCAGATTTTGTTTCACCTCTTCTACATCGACAAAACATTACCCTTTGGGGACTTTTTCATCTGAGGAAACAAAAACATGTCACTCAGGGCAAGATTGGGTGAATAGGGAGGGTGGGGCATGGGAATCATGACATTTTTGGTCAAAAACTGCTGAACACGCAGTGCAGTGTGGGCACGTGTGGTCATAAATCACCCATCATGAAATGGGCAAATGCGTTGAAAGAGTCTTCAAAAAAAATTCACTGAAGCTGAAATTCACAGCCTCTCACAGCAACACCAGCTGGCACACTGATACAGATGGGTTCCTAGAACACTCACCTACCAGGGGAAGCTTGTCCTACAAGTGGCCCACCCTCCAGAAGATAATTCCAGTTTTTTGGGGGCCCCTCTATATAAAATGGACATTCAATCAATACATATTGAACTAATCAGTGAATGTTTCTCCCTGTGTCTCATGTTTATCCAGAGGTTCTGATGAGTGACTATTGTGTTACAGCCACATAAAAGATTCTGAAATCTCCTGAGCCAGGCCTTCCCAATACTGCAAGTTGCTTCCTTGGGTGTTCTGGGCAGGTGGGGACCAGGGATGGAGGGGAACACAAAGTGCTGATGTAGACATTTCACGGACTTCAGAAGCCTCATTTCTGGCAGTCTCCCCATTCCCAAGGGCTCTGTCTCAGAAACTCGGCACAGAACACTGATGCATTTTCCTCCTGCAGGAAGGTGACTAATTTCCTCTCATCTCTATCTGCTTGTTAAGCCTTTTGTATCTGTATTTGCTGCAATTAAACACAGAATGTGTTGTTTAAACAGCACTGCGATTATGACACAGACAGGGGAAAAGGTCTAAATTCAATAACATTTAGTCCTGTGGTCCAGAAAAAAAAAAAGTGGTTTAGCTGTGAAATTAAGGTAAAGGGAAGCAGTTAACATCATTATTTCCTCTTTTTTTATTGTTGGTCTCTTACAGTTGTCCCAATTTTCCTCCAGTGCTCTTCCCAGCTGCACCCACTCCCACTCCCACAGTAAATCCCCACCCTTTTATCAGGTCCGTGGGTCATTTTACTTGTTCTTTAACTAGGTCCTTCCCCTTCTTTTCTCACTTATTCCCCTCCCCTGTCCCCTCTGGTTCCTGTCAGTTTGTTCCTTGTTTCCATGCCTCTGATTCTATTTTGGTCATTTGTTTGCTTTGTTGATTAGGTTACACTTGTAGATGAGATCATATGGTATTTGTCTCTCACTGCCTGGCTTACTTCACTTAGCACAATGCTCTCCAGTTCTATCCATGTGTCACAAAAGGTAAGAATTCCTTCTTTCTGCTGCATAGTATTCCTTTTTGTAAATGTACCATAGTGTTTTTTTTTTATCCACTCATGTACTGATGGGCACTTAGGGTGTTTCCAGCACTTGGTGATTGTAAATAATGCTGCTATGAACATTGAGGTGCATAGGTTCTTTTGAATTGGTGTTTCAGGGTTCTTAGGGTAGAATCTCAGCATTGGAATCCCTGGGTTAAAAGGCAGTTCTGTTTTTAGTTTTTTGAGGAAATTGCTTACTGTTTTCCACAGTGGCTGCACTAGTCTGCATTCCCACAAAAAATGTACTAGGGTTCCTTTTCCTCCACATCCTCGCCAGAACTTGTTTGTTGATTTGGTTATGATGGCCATTCTGACCAGTGTGACACGGTATCTCATTGTGGTTTCAATTTTCATTTCTCTGATGGCTAGTGATGCTGAGCATCCTTTCATTTCATTTGTCTCTGGGCCCTCTGTATGTCCTCCTTGGAGAAGTGTCTGTTCAGGTCCTCTGCCCATTTTTAAATTGGATTGTTCGTCTTCCTGGTGTTGTTGTGTGAGTTCTTTATATACTTTGGAGATCAAACCCTTGTCAGAGGTATTATTGGCAAATATGTTTTCCCATATGGTTGGTTCCCTTTTCATTTTGCTGATGGTTTCTTTAGCCTTGCAGAAGCTTTTTAATTTGATGTAGTTCCATTTGTTTATTCTTTCCTTTATTTCCCTTGCCCTAAAGGATGTATCAGCAAAAATATTGCTGCATGGAATATCTGGCATTTCACCACCCATGTTTTCCTCTAGGACTTTTATGATGTCATGGCCTTATGTTTAAGTCTTTTACCCATTTTAAGTTTATTCTGGTGTATGGTGTAAGATGGTGATCTAGTTTCATTTTTCTGCATGTTCCAGTCCATATCTCCCAGAACCACTTATTGAAGAGGCTATTTTTACTCCACTTTATATTTCTGTCCCCTTTTCAAATATTAATTAACCACAGAGACATGAGTTTATTTCTGGGTTCTCTATTCTGTTCCGTTGGTCTATGTGTCTCTTCTTACGCCAGTACTAGACTGTTTTGATTACACTGGACTTATAGTATAGTTTGATATCAGGTATTGTGATCCCTCCTACTTTGTTCTTCTTTATCAAGATTTCTGTAGCTATTCAGGGTCATTTTTGGTCTCATATGAATTTTTGAAATATTTGTTCTAAATCTGTGGAATATGTCGTTGGCCTTTTAATAGGGATTGCATTGACTCTATAGATTGCTTTGGGTAGAATGCACATTTTAATGATGTTAATTCTTCCAATCCATGAACATGGTATATGCTTCCATTTGTTTGTATCTTCCTTAATTTCTTTCTTCAGTGTT
>VMDR010034056.1:0-11176 GCA_007922815.1 Macrotus californicus
TTTGATCACATTTGTATGTACCCCTAAATAACTAATATGATTGATTTGCATTTGTTTAAGATTTAAATACATGGATTTAAGCTGTACGAGGTCTGTCCAGAAAGTGCCCAGCCTTGTACTATGATAGAGATATTTATTGAAGATAAAAGATACAAGAACCATTCTACATAGGACAATTATGACTCATTCCCCTTCAAAGTTATGATCTTCTTGAGAAAATTAGTTCTTTGGTAGCAGTTTGAATCAAGTCATTAGCAACTGCAGCACGATGCTCCTTCTGCTCTGGTAGCAGAAGCCATGGAACAAATTTTGCCACAACATTTTTCATGCTAAGATCCTGTATCAAAATCTCAGACATAAGTAGTTCTTGGAGTCCCGAGATTAGCTTCTAGTTCTCGCACTGTTAGTCACGAATCTTTGTTGATCTCAGCCCATACACATCCAACACTCTCGGGTGTTCCGCTTGTTGCAGGCCTTCCAGAATGTGGATCACTTTTTACAGACTCTTGACCATCTTTGAAGCATTTGTGCCACACTTTTATTTGCGCTACACTCATTGCATTGTCCCCAAAAGCCTTCTGAATCATCTGAATAGTATCTACGGTGGAATGTTCAAGCTTAATGCAAAATCTGATGCATATTTGTTGCTCTACTCGCTCAGTCATTTTGAATGTGACAGCCACACAGTGCACATGCTCACTCAAAGGCATCTATAGCCCCCACGGACTAGTACAGTGAAGTCATCATTGTTCACACATGTGCATTCCAGTCCACTCTCCTTGGCTGCCATATTACATTGATGTTGCACAAACTGTTCTTTTTATGTTAACAATGACTGGACTTTTTCTGGAGAGATCTTGTATTTCTCCATTAGTTTTATTATTAGTTTTTAAGTCAATAATATTTTTGTGAGATGTATCTATATTGATGCTATAGGTTATTTCTTTTTAGATTAAATGTAGTATATTCATTGCTAAGAATTGTGTACAAACTGAAATGTCTGTACTTATCCTCAGAACCACCGATAAAATCTCAATTATAAAAGAAAAGTAAATAAAAAATAAAAGCAATATATGTCGGTCAACTATCCAAAAGATCACCTTAATAACTTGCTAATCAAATACAGCTTAACTTATTGCAGTAAAAAAGAACACAACATTTACATGGTTTTCAAAGTATTCCAAGAGGAACAGGAACAAGAGATAGAAAAAAAGGATATTTATGAAATTTTAGAAACTGGTTTGGATGATTTTAAGGTGGGCCTACAGGGCAAGAAAGAGTTTGGGATGGGACAAGGTTTATGACATGATGTCCTTGGAGTGAGAATCTTGAAGAGAATCTTGATGACTCTGATAGCCTTGAGATGACAGGAGAATTATTCATAGTTAAAGCAGGCTGCTTTAGGTGGTCCACAGGCTAACTTCCAGGAGCAAGTATTTTTTTTTTTTCAAGTTAAATTATTTTGCTTGTCTTCTGTTTATAACACTGTTTAATATAGGGCTGTGATTAACAGCTCCATTTTATTTAACCTTGGGGCAGGAAAGCACTGTTTAGCATAGAAGGATGATATTGTGTTGAAAGTCTCCCAATTTTTAAAAAGCCATTTCTCTGTCAGTTGATTATTTCCAATGCTACTAAGAACAGTGCCATCATACCAGCTTTTAAAGTTTAAGAACCTAAAACTGTAATAGATAGTTATAATAAATAGATAATTTAATTTAGTACACAATGAAGATTTGCTGTAACTTAAATCCCCCCTGGACCATTATGATAATTCCCTTTTTTCCACACACTTGCCAGTACTTGTAACTTTTAGACTTTTACATTTTTCCCAAAAGTTACACACTTTATTATAGTTCAGTTTGTTTGTTTTTTTAGTTACTATTTGGTTTGCTCTGTTAGTTGCTAGTCATGTTTTTTGCCAATTTTTCTATTGTGTTTATTTTTTTCTTTATTGATTTTAGATGTACTATGATTTTATGGAAACCAATTATTTTCTGATTATGTACATTACAAATATGTTAATTTTTGCCTTGTCTTTCCTTCCTCTGTTTTATGTATTTAAAGTACTATCGATTTTTCAGTGTTGTAAAATCATCAATATTTTCATTATATTTTACATTTTTGTCCCATTCAAGAAATATTTCCCTACAAGGAAGTTATAAAGATATCTGCCTGTGTTATTTTTCTCCTAGTTTTACAGGTTGGCTTTAAACAATTTCAGCTTTAATTGACCAGGAATTGATTTGTGTGCTTGTTATAAGCCAGGAACTGATTTCACTTTTTTACCATTTATGGATGACCCGTCTTCTCAGTATACCAGAGAATACCTTTTTTAACTTTCTATCATATATCAACTTTTCATATATGTGTGGGTCTACTCCAGGCTCTAACCTTTCATGCTATTTCCTACTGAATATACATAGAAAAGAATCAGAAAGAGGGACCATCATAGCCATGCTGGGCTAGACTCCCTGTGGATATAGGAACCATACTGGCCATCTTCCATCACCGTCCATCGCTAAGACTTAGTTTGGAGGGATAATAAATGGAAAATAGCAGGATGCCGGACTCCTTGCAGCAAGAGTCTCAGGAACAAGTTGAATAAAATCACAGAGCAGCTGAGCTCAGAGAAGGCATACAAATCTGGTTCTGTAAACCTGGAATTAAAAAACCACGGTTCCAGTACCACTCTTTCAGCTTCTCGACATATCAGCCCCTATTTAGGATGTTATCATAGGGAGACGGATCCTGTGGATCACTCTCTGAGATTTTGAGAGTGGAGCTTCAGCCAAACCTAGCTGCCTGGATGGGGAACCACTGTGGGGTAACACAGCCTGGGGGACAGCTCCTCCATAACGGAGACCATGTTCTGAGGGCTTGGTGGAGAAATACTGGATGAGTTTGATCATATATTTACAAGGAAGTCAAGAATAGGTAATCACCTCTTCCTGTTCACAAAACAGCTTTCAGTTTGAGTATCAATCCAACCTTGAGGCAAGATGTTCCAGAACAACCCCCAGGCAGGAGAATAGAGAAATCTCCTAAAATTCGTTGCTGCCTCTGGGAGGTAAGCTGGAACAGGGCAGCAGCTCCAGCTCTGTGACTCCTGTGGGGACTGTGCTTCCAGGTCTCCTTACTAAACAGCTTAGTGGCTCAGCATGTCCCAAGGCTGATGGCCAAGACCTCAGGTTGCCTGCCTTCCCTGCAATTTGGGGTGACTTAGCTCATCCCACTCAGATTCTGCTTGAACTTCTAGGCAGACTCCTAGGTGGCCCAGGGCTATCTGTTTTAATCCATTGTTAACGCCAGTTTGAGTTTCAATAGGCTCTGTCCTCCTGCTAGTCGCCTCTCTATTTCCCCTTTGGTCTGGGAGCCTCAATCCTATTGTTCATGAGCACATAAGCTGATCACTGGTCTGCTCTTCCAGGGACTCAATCAGACTGCAATGCACAACATTTAGTGAGGCTGCCAGTGAGCTAGAAGTTTGCCATGTTTCTTTATGATAATTATTATTACATTAATATGAGAGAGAAGACTGGTGAGTCTGAGGAAGTTTGAACAATTTGCCGAAGATTATAAGTAGTAAACTTGTTAAATGCAGAGGCAGGATTTGAATCCAGATCTCCTGGAATTCAGATGCTGTAATCCCTACCATTGTGCCTTTTCACTTACCATGGTATGCACTTCAATTTCCCATGTCCATGTTCAGTCGGCAAGCTGGGTCTCCTTATTGCATTGTTTCTGATGCCTCAGTACAAAGTACGTGACTAAATTTTGAGAAATCTCTCTCAGTCAGGCCCATCCTGTGTTCCACCTGGTCCCATTCAGACTGGGTGGTGTCCTTCACCTTCCCCTCCTACTCTGGCTTCATGATAAATCCTTGAGAATTACAGCCGATGGAAATCCACAGCTTTCTGTCACAACATTTTTTTGCTTTTAGTTCCTTCTCTTTCTAGTCTATAAAAGCAACTGATTCAGGGATGCCATCATTATTGTTTGAGAGAATATTCAGCTACAGAAAAAGTGTTATAATTAAGTTACTATATTTTCTGGCAACTATTTAAGTCATAAATTGTTTTCCATTAGCTTTAATTTACAAATGTGCCTTGAAAAGTCAGACAATGTTCAGAGAGCCCAGTGGATGTGCCCTGGAGTCAACACTCAGGGAAGGTTAGGCCTCCTCAGCTGAGATTTGTAAGTCATTCAAAGGCTTATTATAAAGTTCAAAAATGAAATTATTATGGCACAGAGACATCAACACCGTGCTTAGACAAAGGGTATGAGAGGAAAGCAATGATTGATACTTCATATGAACAAATACCTTTATATGGTCTATTAACAATTCTGTGCTTGAACTAGTAGTTATTCACATTATCTTCTAAATGGAGCATTGTTCAGAAGCACTGGACTGTGATATTATGTGTTACATTAGCAGTAGAATAAAGTGATAAAGGAATTGAACTGTTTTTGAATGATAGTGGGAGAGATACTATGGAATCAATGAGTTTGCAGCGTAAGAGAGACAGGGAGTAGGTAAAGAGAGCTCCATGCCTTCTGACTGCTGTGTAGGGCACACAAACAGGACTGATGTTTTCATTGGGCCCACATAGTAAGTCACAACACCAGAAATCAGGATGGAAGGGGTATAGTATTCCTGGTCTCTCTGGATATGAGCAGAGACACATTAGGGTTTCTGGACAAGAGGACCCAGCTGGACCAAAAGAGAGAGGGTGTTGGCTTGGATGAATTGGAACCATCAGACCCTCATAAATTGGCCCCAGGAAGCCCCCACCCCACCCAAGGCAGGCAGGGAAACCCCACAGCATCATCACTGAGGCAAAGATGCAGTAATAAAGCTATAGCATGTGCAGTAGGAGTAATAAGAAGGCAACCTTTTGAGGCACAGCAACACTCAGCATTAGCAGGAAACAGGCTGGTTAGCAGGATTACAGCTCTGCTTATGATTTAGGTCACACCTGCTTGGTGGGGAATGGGTTTCTTACAAACGTTCACTCTTATTTCAGTAGCTGGCCAGACTAAGTCACTAAGTAACAGAGCCTATTGACTTGCTACAGCCTGCTGCAGATTATGAATAATAAATTCAATACCTCCTTTTCCGTGATGATTCTTCCTGTCCATCTCTTATTTACCAGATGTATCTTATTCCCTTTGGTTTTCCCCACAGTGTATAACTACATTCCTGCCTAGTTTGACTTCTTAGTAAATGTATGGTAGTGTTCTCATTTTGAAAATAACCTGTAAGAAGGCAAAGGATATTGTTTTAGCTGCTCATAACATCTTCTTAGAGAGAATGATAATTATTAGGTAAGTGTCTATTGGTAATTAAGAGAAGGAAAGTAAGACTCCTTAGTCATGTACGAAGTGAAAAAATAAAATAAAATGAAGATCTGCGATGTTCAAGCAATTCCTAAGCCTTGGGTGCTAAGTTAGAGCCTGAGAGGAAGGAAGAGGGTGGAGGAAAGGTGGGGAGCTAGGAAGCTAAGGGGAGGTAAAACCAACCAATGAGATTGTCTCAGTTGTGGGGCACATCAACAAATGGACATTTCATATTTGGTCCTGAGTTGCTTATGTTATTGGGAATCTTATCTGATTCTCTGTCCTCAGGGTTTATGTTTGTGATATCTTGGGCACAGTGGAACTTGAGTGGTACCCATAATGAGGCGATGCAAGAGTAGGAAAAGGAACCTACTCTTGGAACACTAGTCTGAACCCTAAAAGTAACTAAGAAGAAGGAGGAAAGCAAATCTCAGGTTAGACCATCACTTCTCATTGTTCACTCCAGTAAAGTTCCTGGAGAGCCCGGAAGGGACCTAGACCTCCCTTTGCTGGTGAGGAGACAGAGGTCAATCCATTTAATGTAAATGTAAAGGATTTAGTCACTTTATAAGACCGCCCTGTTCAGGCTACAAGAGCAAAAATATATAGATATTATCTATAAAGCTTCTTCTCCTACTTTGTAACTCAGTATGGATCTGGAGTTAAATATATGTATATACAAAGATATCTGTATCTGAAAAAAACTTCTGATTACTACAAAAATATATTTATAATCCTTCAAAATGATGAACTCCTTAAATCAGCATTCTACTGCAGACTTTCATGTTATAAAAGTATATTTTTAAGACTGTAGGGGTGGGACGCAAGAATTTCAACCCCCAAGTGTTAAAGTGGACATACAGAACTCTGCCTATTGTCCTTGTCACTAAAGCTTATAATGAAGCTCCCCTTAGTACTGTCTTTCGATGTTGACAGAACCTTCTTTCTAAACGACTTCTTAAATAACGCCAACATACCTTCAGCTGCTCTCACATTATTTCATTAATTTTAGCCACAGACCTGTAAGTACTCTTAGAATTCCCATAATCACAGATGAGAAAACTGATGCTGATCAGTTGGCATTAATAGAGTTTAAACTCGTTTGTTGTGGATCCAGCACCGACCACGAGACCTGAGAACAGGAGTCTCTGGTGAGTGAGGAAGAAGTGAGCCAAGAGGTCCTGTGCCCCAAATTCTCCCCCTAAAAGTTTCCACATCACACGGGCCTCTTATATGTACCTACCAAGGTGCACCTTGCTTCAGCCTTTAAAGAAACGTATGGAAATCAAAGCAGAGTCTCTAGTAACTGCTGGCACTTGGCAATGTTGTAACATGAATTGCACAATAAAGCAAGATAGTTATGCCAAAACAACTAATCAGCACTACTAAGAAACTTATATTATCATATATTAAGAATTCATCCTACACATATATCTAATTCCATATTTAAAATTATACTAAGTCAGACTCACTCCTTAAGTATAAAACAGAAGCATTTCTTCTGCGTCTCTCACCTTTTCTTCCTAGGTAGCAACAGTAACAATAGGGCTAATTGAAACATCATTAGACTATGCATCTTACACAGGCTTCCATATCAGAATCTAACTCATTGTGATGGTGACATTGTGAAGCAGAGTTGAAGTATAAATATCTTATTTTAAAGATGAAGAATGTGAAGCATAGAAAGTGTCCCTGGCTTGCTTAATTTCATTAGTGGCATCGTGACACTTCAATCCAGATTTTGTGACCTACTCGAAATTGCTGTGATGGAAGAGGGGAGTGTCCCCTTCAGCTAAAACAGGCCCCTTATCCTGCTAAACAGATGCCTGGTGATGGGCACCGCTAGTCCATCAAGCCTGCAGATAAGCAACTTTTCTTCTAGCCACTGTCATCACGAGATATCCCTCCCCTTTCTGTGGCTTTACAGCAGCTCCCAGGTGTCTCCTACCTCTAATTAAAACCTCCTAAATTGCAGTTTTTGGTCTTCCAGCAAATTGTTAGGTTGTTTTCAACTTAGTGTTCTACTCAGGTGGTTCAAGTTTTATCTCTTTTGTGGCGCAGCTCATAAAACTCTCCTGCGTGCCCAACAGCATTCTTCTCCTTCAGGTTCTAACCACTTCCCAAGGAGGGCCTGAGTGTGTTCTCTCTTTCCTGTTTCCTACTTCTCTGCAACTTTCCCAGCCCCACTGGGGTGCACTCTCTGTCAGGTGCTGGCTGACAACACGACAGCAAGTGGTTTGGATCAAGGCCTTGGCCCGAATTCTCTTGGACCAGCCCGTTTTACCCAACAGCTTTTAGATTAAACCCCAGACCTTTTTTGGAAGTTAGGGGGGAAAAAAAACAAACAAACAGAGTGGAGATAGGAGAAAATTGATGTAAAGATAGAAAACCACTCAGTAAAGGGAAGGAAGCTTTGGAAGGCCGGGGGAAGTAGATTCTTCAGGGGCCGTTTTCGCCAAAGCTTCTTGACCTGAGATTTCTGCTGTGGCACCATGTAGGATCAGCCTGTGAATATTCCTCATTTTCTCCTCTTTCTTTTCTTCCTCTGAAGGTCCATGGAGGCCTAGAGCTGGCTGTCTACACTGGACAAGCCAAGTACCGCTGGCCTTGGAAATGTCCCCCTTATTGTTTTTTATGCCTTTTAGTTTACAAGAAAATTTCTTCACTAAATTAGACTAAGGTGATCACACAGCATTTCTACCTGCCTAAGGATCTGAGTAAATTAAAAGTTCCAGATACACAATTAACTTTCTATTTTAGTTTACAGAGCACTATCCCGTTCTGAACCCTAGTAAAGCTGTAATGGGCGGGGATCTCCAAGTCACATCAAAATAACAACAACACAGCCTAGAAAGCAAAAGTAACTTCAACAGAATTCAATGTCTTGTATTAACACCAACTGTGAAGGGAGCTAGTGAATATTACAGGTACTAAAAAATGAATGACTTCTGTTTGTACTTCATGTTTACCCCTGGTTCTTACAATCACACCTGAGTTAGGTAAGCCGCATATAATCATTCCTATTTTGTTTGCTGGGATTTGAGGATTAGAGGTCAAATGACTTCTCTAAAGAATATGCAGTAAGCCCGAGGCACAGCCAGGACAGAAACATGGGTCTTCCCCTGCCTACCCGCTACACTGACCACATCCTGTGGCTCTCTAATAAATATTAGCCTTTTTGTGAAATGCACCACTCTCCTGTTCATGGAGAAAACACATAAAATAATGAACTAAGTATTTTATCTCTATAAGAGAAGCATAATCTACAGACAGAGAACATTACGCATTTGTGCTTTATCTTAATAAGCTATAAACTTTCTCAATGCTAATGATTAGAAGATAATATTGTAACTCTATTTTAAAATGAAAAACAGAACAAATGGTGTTCTAGCATAGGAAATGTTTGGTGTGTTGTCTCCATGTAAACACAGTCAAGTTTACAGGTGGGAATCTCCTCCCACCTGTAATTTGAGTATACAGCCACGGGTAGGGAGTATTTGTACGATAAATTTGTTCTCTTAAATTTCTTGACTCCCTTACTACCTATAATACAAAATAAAACTCTGTTTTTAAGTAGGAAGTCAACTTTAGGATTTGAATTATTAAGATAGAAATATTTGTCTTATACTACGACAGTCCCAAGAGCCATTTTTTCCCAGTTAATGTATCACCTCATTTCTTTAACATAAGATGTTTACAAATATCACAAACCGACCTACCTTTTCATTTGAAACTTTCAATGTATGATGAAGTGATGATTAGCAAACTTGCTATTCCTTGAATCTCCTTTCTTCTGTCTTCCTTTCTCTCCTCCTTTCCTAATGTTTCGGCTTCCTTCCCCCTTCCCTCCCTCCTTTCTTCTCCCTCCTGAACTCGCCCAGGTTATTCCTCTAACCTCTCTAACCACTCTGGCAGCTGACTCGGATATACGACAAGATGATTCTCTAAAAGTAAGCAGGCCTTGACTTCCCTAATAAGCCCTTGTTCACAAAAATAGCTGTGTTTTCACATAATTCTACATTGAACCTTTAGAAGAGAATTATTTTATGAATTTAACAAAAGAAAATAAAAGAATAATTTCTGTCATTAATATTACCAGTCTTTTAAGTCAAATCTTGCAAACATGAAGCATCAAAGATTTTTTTTTGAAAATAATTGAAATGTTCTACAGGTTTTATTGAATGAACCGTACTGGACCTTGGCCCTGGGGGAGTTCTTAGTGGATGAATAACAAATGTATTTCAGTCCTTTTTTTTCCCCTCCGTAACCTAAAATTACTCTAGCTAGGAGCATAATTCTGAAGTTTTTCATTCAGGGAAGCTCAAAGAGTTTTAGGGGTCAGATTCAATTCTAGAGTTATGAACAATAATATAATAATTTGCCTTTTTAAAAAATCAGTTGTGTACTTGACATTTTTGTAGAAAAACCTACAGCATAATAGTCTGATACTTAATCTAACACTCTTAAACCCTGGGTCCATGTGTTTCAAACTCAGCATAGCAATGCCTTCAGATAGCCAGTTCAATGGTCAATATAATTAAAAATGATTTCATTTCTTTATACACTGGAAGATTCTAAGTATCAAGCTCACTGCAATTCTTCAATGCCTTATGTTCTCTTGTCCTGCCTAAGCCCACTGTCTCCAAGTCCAGAGTAACTCTCTCTTTGTTCCTTTCAAGACATTTGACCTTATGCAGTTGTGTGTTTCAGCTGCTGATTAAGCAATCTAAGAAAAGTTTGTTGTTTTTGTGCCTGTCGCCAGGTCATCTGAAATCCTCAGGGTGGCACGTTAGAATGGAAGATGAACTTGACCTGGGCGAGAGCAAGGACAGAATGGAACCCATGAGGATGAGCTGGAACCTGCACTAATTTCTCACTGCTTCCAGCTTTGACGGTTCAGGTGGCCTCACGAGAAGGTGGTGAATTCATCATGGAGCTAAATATGCACCCAGCTGAGGAGTGTGAGAAACTGACAGGGGATCCAGAGGGGATGTGGGGAGGTGCAGGCATTGCCTTCTCGCAGACCAGGCGAGCCAGCAGAGCAGCGACAGCCTGCGTGGGCTGCACCAGTGTCATGTTGCCGCTGCAGCGACTTCCTGAGCACAAAGGGAGAGATGACTGCCGTTAAACACTCAGCTTCCCAACCCCGTGCAAAATGTCTTTTGTGGTCCGTGATCAGCCAGAACAATGTAGGAAAGAGAATTTGGAAAATGTAGCTGTAGCATAGCTATGCTGATGCCGTATAAATACAGCCCAGTAGCGGGAGGCAGGGAGGGCTTCATGAAAGACTCCGAAGGACAGTTGACACTTCCTTCTGCTTTCAAGACAGTTGCATGCTGTTAGTTTAAATGGAGTCAGTTATGTAGGTGTATTTGCATTTTAAACATGGTCTGTTAGAATTGTAACAATTTAATTATTCAACTTAAATTAAATGCATAACAATCTAAGCTCCAGGTTGGAGACGACCTTTTTGATCCACCAATTATTCAGACACATTATAGCCATGGTGAACCTGTGCCTTTTCTCATCAGTGCTGCTTCAACTAACTTTATGACTCAGTAAAAACAAAGAACCTGTCAATACATAACCATGTAAAATAACCATGTTATTATTGTTAATAACTAGGTTATTAACCGTGTTATTACAGACCATGTTAATCCATGAGCATGTAAAACCTTCTGATAAAAATCTTACACGCCAAAACTTACCATTTAGATTGTTATACAACAACCGAGTTATTGTTCATCAGAGATCTGGATAGCTGGATAAGATTCTTTTTAAAAAAAATATGTATGGATTGAAGATTTTGCAAACTTGAGAAATTTTCTCAACCTCA
>VMDR010034057.1:0-11172 GCA_007922815.1 Macrotus californicus
CTTACTGAGTTTTGTTGGAACCCTGTTGGCTACAGTACCTCCCAATTTGGGGACTGATCACCAGAGGGATGGGAACATTTCATTGAGCAATGATGCTTCCTTGGCTGTGTTCAGTGAGTGCCCTGTTCAAGTTGCTGGTCAATGCACGTTGTAAGGCTGGACCTGGTGAGGGCCAATTCCAAAGGCAAGGCAAGCTGAATCAGGGATCTGCTCACACAGAACCATTGTGTCAAGGATCCTCTCTACCCACACTGGGTCTGCTATAAGGACAGAAAATCCTTGGCTTTTTTCCCCCTCTCTACTTAACCCCTCAACTGCTGATCTGGTCAGCAGAGGAAAGGGAGAGAAATGCGGCAGGGAAGGGAGAGAGAGGGCAGATGGAGGCCTGTTAATAGCTGGTGACTATTTAAAGAGGGAGGGAGGGAGTTTCTGTGCTTGTATGCTCATCTTGTTCCCAAGGCCAGTTTTAGTAAATCCTTTTGGAAAGAAAGAGATGAAGCCATCTGTTAATGTGGATTTTGCTTTTTGGTTTCTAAATGTTATAGCTGGCAGCAGAGCAGCGATCTCAAGTGGTGGGTTTGGGGGGAGTAGAAGGGGATACTCAGAGGGAACACCTGTCCACTAAGTGCCCCACTAAACAGAAACAGATCCTGGGGCGAACCCTCTCTGTTTCCTGGAGTGCTTCCTCTGGTCAGTGCTGCTTCTCCGCGGCTTTGGGAGTTTCTCTTCCATGACGTAGGCGAGAGGGAGAGAGGTGCCAGCTTTCACAATTGAGAGCGCTTTGGCCGTTTGTGTCATGGGAGGGTGGAGCGTGCCACGGGGGCTTAAAGAAATGGATGACCAGTTTAAAACATTCTGGATCATTTGAGTGTTTAGCTTAAAAGACAACCCCAGTCCAGAATTCAGCAAAATGAACAATACTGTTAAGGAAGAAGAACAGGGTGGGAAACCCACACAGAGGAATGGATCTGTCCATGCAGCCCGAATGACAGGGGCGCACTCGGAGGAAAGGAGCTTTGCAGAGAAAGTCATTCCAGCTCTTCTCTATCCGGCCACAATCCTGCGACGCTTCTTCCGTAAAAGCATTAATAGAAAATAAACCTAAAACACAGAGGGGTAGCGGTCGTGGGCCACAGTTCCCAGTCGCCCTTCCCTGCGGCCAGGGGAGGTCCTTCTCCCCCCGTGGTTGGCGCGGAATGTGGCGATCCCGCCTTGGGCAGGGATGACTTCATGCGGTGGGTCTGGGCAGCTGAGCAGCTGCTGCAGCCGGCAGGTGGGGTGGGGGCAGTGGTGACCGTGCACACCCCGGCGGAGGCTCTGCGGCCGTACTGCGGGCGCCAAGGACGTACGCTGACCGGATCCCGAGAAGGTAAGCAGCCTTGCTATTATTAGCCTTAGCCAAGCAGTGCCGTGCTTTCCGCTGGACTAATAATGGGGTTTGAGATACAGACCTGGGCACTGTCTCTGCGACACTCTGCATGGGAAAAGGAGCAACAACTGGAATTGCAACGTTAATCAGACCAGTGCCTGAGATTGGAGGAGCCTTGGTACTACTACTGGGCAGACAAAGAGGGCCGCCAGCCTCTGTATGCTTGAAGATAGTTGCCCACGTCGGTGCCAGACTCCTTAGACATGGAAGGGGTTTCCAGATGTACAATAACTGGAGTTTTACTTTCACCTTTCTACCTTCAGCCTTCTCTTGGGTCTTTCCCGGGTTGGGAGCAGCAGGTGCTTGGCAGCAGCCTGGGGAAGCAATTAAAACTCTTTCTCTCCTTCTACCTGACTGGCCTCTCCCTTCCCAGCTATCAGAATGGGTCTGTGCAGATTTCAATGTCCCACGCTTACTTCAATAGGAAACCAGTAAGAAGTCTCACATCAGTGAAGAAACTTCTCTCATCTTCTGCGGTTCAGCTTGATTGAACAGCACTTGTCTTCACTTCTTCCTTCATTTACCATCGTCTCTGTCAGTCATTCTCATTGATTTGGTGGGGGCGGGGGGAGCAGAAAGGGGAATATTGTACCCATTCACAGGCCATCAGCCTTGTCAGCTCTTATCCACCACCTCTATTTCATGACTGATTTTGTCCAGAAAGGACAGTGCCCTACCCCAGTTTGGGTATTCTCTCTTTATACCCATGTCCCTCCCCAAAATACATGGCATCAGAAAGTCTGCTTTTAGCCTAATACCAACATTGTTTTCAATAACTCCCTTCACTGTAGTCACTGAGCTACCAGAAAGGTTTCCAGGATAGCAGAATCTGTGGGGGGTGAGAGAGGAGGCCATCCTGCATCTCTGCCCCCCTGTGCACAGGCATAGGTAGGAACTGAAATGTACATGTTATCCAGTTATTCTTGAAGCTTTTTTTGTCCAGCTGGTTTGTGAGATATCTAGCTGGATCGGGTTTGGGCAAGTCCTCCTTACCAAAACAAGCAGTGTGTTTATCCTAGGATTCCCCCGTAACCCTCAAAAGAGTTTCTAAAGAGGCTTCCCCACAGACACTCAGAAAGTCATGATAGCTGGTCAGTCTAAGGCTCAGGTTTTTCGAGCTTCAAATTTGCCTCCCCATTGAGGGATGCTGGCCACTTGTCCTAGGGTTTCCCACAAGCCCTGCTGCTGAACCCAAGTGCCTATTCTCACTGCTACCCAGGGATGCACATTTAAATAATATGTTGGGAAATGGTTAAGATGGCTGTGATGAGGATTCAAATGTGCCACTTCACCAACAAAACAGTTGCAATGAACCAGACTGTGAGGTGTCTGTGTGCCAGTATTCTATTTTAAATATTTGTTATCTTTAAACTTGAAGTTAGAGAGACATTCTGACTCAACAGCCATGCAATTTCATTTTAGCAAATTAAAACAGAGGATCAATGAAAAAGAGGGGCAGGGTTTACAGCTACAAATTTACCTCTGCTTACTTTCCATTTTAAGTGTTGCTTTTAGATAAAGATACTGATTCTAAAAAATCATATTATTTCTATTATATATTATTTTTGCTTTTCTAATTATGTATTCCCATTTTATAAAATATATTTTAGAAAGATTTGAGTTTGTTTCTTTGTCTCCACCTTCAGTATATGAGGCAGAGGGAGTAGAGGGGGTGGGGAAATCCCACACTAAGTGGCCCCTCCAGAATTCTTCCCTGAGACCACGAACACCTCAGGACCATTTCATTTGGGCTTGTTGTTGTTATGTGTTGAATGTAGTTTAGGTGTGAAATATAAAATTTTCAAGATTCTAGAATTTTGACTCAGGCACACCAACTATAACAGGGAACAAAGAATAAGAACAACAAAACCCTTTACTCTATCACCTTTCTTTCCTAATCTTAAAATATGTAACTATATAAATAATTATTCTAAATATTACCTGATAGCAAATATCAATGCAATAATTCACTTTGAATAAATTAGCCCTAGATATATGAAATACAGATTAGTGTTATTGATCTAAGGTACAATACAAATTTCTATAATTTTAAGAGGCATCTTTCTGGTGAAGAATAGTGCCTGAAAATATTCTAATGATGGCTAAAAAATGAAAGTGTCTATTACTTTGTTTCCCAAGAAACTCAGACCTTTGGCAAGAAATGGTCTTGCTAAGCCTGCATCAGCCCTGGTGATTTTACAGGTAAGATGAATCCACTAAGTTATAGACTGGAGAAGTTGTAGCTTAGAGAAGCCTTTTCAGGAAGAAAGAAAATAAGAGAGAAAATCTAATTTTTTAGTTCAGAGCAACTAAGGAAGGTAATTAAGTTTACAGATTACTGAATTTTGACTTTGTTATATTTAAACAATTTCTGATGAAAGTTTCTAATTTCAGAACCCTAAAAAGGAATCCATGAATGATTTCATGACTGAAACTGATTTATAACTTCATTCCCTTTTCTTTAACCATTTCCTAGGGAAAGGAGAAATTAATTGCCTGTTGTTCAAAATGGAGAAATGAAAATAGGATGATGTGCACTATTAGATGCTAAATGAACGGAAGTGCTTTTATAGGTTTGATGTGATAGGACTGAAGTCAATCTACTCCTTTCATACTCATGTAAAATATTCAGCCTGGTGACAGTCAGTGTTATCAGTAACTTAGAAAGTACAGACTTTGGAATCAAAGTTCCCTGTCATAACAAAGCCATTCTATGGTGCTGCATGACTACCGTAAGATGAAATCAAATGGTCTTATCTTGAGATTTTGAAAAATGGGAAAGAAAATAAAAGTAGGAATAATAAGGCTGAAGAAGAAATGTCATTTCTTTTCAACCAGTGCCTCTACTGAAAATGGGTAGAAAAAGTACACTTTTGAAATCTGTCAAGTAACTTCTTTATTTCCAGATTTCTGTAACACTTCACCCTGTTCACTATGTCTATATTTTTAAGTTCTCTTTTATGTTGCTTTTTAAATATTTGTGTTTAAAAGTTATTAATAAGCCATATATATTAGGCACTGTGATACCTCTTTATCTAGTTTTTCAGTAATCCTCATTAAGTCCCCAGGCCCAGTCTAAACTAAGTGGTCATTATTTCCAATTTGTGCCCCATGAGGTCATGCCTGTAGTTTCCATTTGTTCCTTTCACTCACCCTGCTTCATGTTGAAGCCTTGCTCACATCACGTACCACCTCTTCCCTGAAGTCTTCCCCATATCTACCTTCCCTGTTTTCTCCCTTGTTTAAATTCTCCTGGCACTTTCTATCTTGACCTATCCTTTTGTATGAACATGCTTTTCTCTTCTGGAATAACCTTGGAGAGCAGGGTTGACAACTTTTTATTGCCTACAATGCATAGTACAGTGCCTAGCTATGTATATGCATAGTAGATACTTGGCAATTTGATTTTAGTGAAGAAGTTGGTTATCATTTCCCAAGGTACATATTTACGTACTTTGTCCAGTGGCCACGTGGGGCTCTGAATATATGTACTAGTCCCAACTTCATTTTTTAAATTCCCTATATAATAATAAAATATGAAAGTACATTCAGATAATTACCTTCAAAAAAAGTTATTGTAAACTTGCATGCATTAAATGAAAATTGGCCCATGCACATCAAAAAGTATGGCAAGCTTAACAACAACAAAAAACTTTAAAGAAAATATTTTCCTGCCTTCAATATGCTTACATTCTGCTGAAAAACAATAAGTGGGGAAGGTGTCATATACATGAACCCATCTCTAGCTCAAGGGACTGTCACCTATGGTATCTGATTTCTTCCTTCTACTGTATGGTCGTTTTACGTGGAGGAGACTGAGATTCAGAGTCGTCATCTAAATGTCAGGGATTCTGTCCTTGTCACCATACTGCTCCTTGGAGTATAACAGAGTACAGAAAAGCATTATGAAAACATAAGTTCAGAGCCATCAGAGAACTTTAAAATTATTTTGTGATTAATATTTTCAGGGCTTCTTAACTGTTTGGGTCTTAACATAAAGATCATGCTCCCATTCCCACTACATTTACACAAACACATACACATATAATTCTGTGTACATTACAGGTATGTGAGGAGCCAGTAAAGCCCTCCTTAGTAAATGGTCTGAGTACATCCACTCTGGGCTCACTTGGACAACACCTGTGTTCTTTATTAGCCCAGACATTTCTGGTACTTGATATGAGACCCTCATTCTATTGTCCTCCCTATGTTAGGACCAAAAGGAAAGTTGTCCACTGGCACTGACTCAAAGTCAGCTGAGATACCAGGAAGCCAGTGCCAGTGAGAACAGTGAGTCAATGCACCTCAATTCATGGAAAAGGAATCCCAAAAGAAGGTCTGAATGTTACACATTCCAAATGACTTATTTCGGGTTTCATACCAAACCCATTTTTACAGAACAGAAACAGTTCTCAGACTTAGAATGACTGCACTGCCAAATATACTGAAGAGCACTGCCAGCAGCTGAGTGGTGTATTCTACTTGGAAATAGATGCAGTTTTCTTAGGATGGACGTATGTCTGCCTCATAGTTTTTGTTTCCTTCTGGTAGTACTTTCTCTAGTAATATATTTGCTTTTGCCAAGTTAAGGAAAGAATGACAAGTTAGGTCATCCCTCCTAGGTTCTAAAATAATTGCCAGCATTAAAAAATGCATTAAAATTCTGAGCTCATACTTGAGGACACACGTACTAGTTAACATGGTTCCTGCTGATGCTGTTATTCAGAGAGGTACGAAAAGAACAACAATGATCTAGAAAAAGCAGAAATGAGGAGATGGAGACAAAAAACTCCAAAGGACAACAATGTAAGCTGTTACTTTCTTTACATTTCCCAAACTATGAAATAACTGTATATAGAAGTTCCTAAAATGAGTGCAGTTTTATGGAATCTTCATCATAATGTGCCTAATATGAGGCACATTTGTACTTTGATAGTAGATTTTTATTTTTTTATTGTGATATAATATATAAAGTCTGTCCAGAAAAAGTCCAGCCATTGTTAATGTAAGAGTGGTTTGCATGACATCGATGTAACCTGGCAGCCAAGGAGAGTGGAATGGAATGTATATGTGTGAACAATGACAACTTAATACTGTACTAGTCAGTGGGGGCAGTAGACACCATTAAGGGAGCATATGTACTGTGTGGTCATCACATTCAAAGTGATTGAGTGAGTAGAGCAATGAATCTCCATCAAATTTTGCATTAAGCTTGAATATTCCTCTGCGGAAACTATTTAGATGATTCAAAAGGCTGCAGCTATGGGCAACTGGTGAGTGGCAGCTTCATCATAACAATGTGCCTGCTCATGCATCACATCCCTTGCAGAGTTTTTGATGAAACATCAAATCACCCAGGTGACTCAACCCCCTACACCCCAGATTTTGCACCCTGCAACTCCTGGCTTTTCCCAAGACTAAAGTCACCTTTGAAAGGGCAGAGATTTCAGGCTGTCAATAAAATTCAAGAAAATACGACAGAGAAGCTGATGGCCATTGGGAGAACTGTGTGAGGTTCCAAGGTGCCTACTTTGAAAGGGACTGAGGCATCATTGTCCTATGTACAATGTTTCTTGTATCTTGTATCCTCTTCAGTAAATGTCTTTATCTTTCATACTAGGTGGATGGATACTTTCTGGACAGACCTCATAAATAACAGAAAATTTTGCCATTTTTAAGTATTCATTTCACTGGTATTCAGTGTCACATTCACAAAGTTGAACAATCATCACCATTATCAATTTTCAGAATTTTCTCATCAACCCAAATAAAAAATCTATACCCGATAAACAATAACCCTTCATTCTTCCCTCCCCTCAACCTCTGGTAAATTCTATTCTACTTTCCACATCCATGAATTTGCCAATTCTACGTGCCTCATATAAGTGGAATCATACAGTATTTGTTCTTTTATGTCTGGCCTCTTTTATTTAACATAATGTCCTCAAGGTTCATCCATGCTGTAACTTGTATCAGAATTTCATTCTTTTTTAAGGCTGAATAAGATTTAACTATATTTGTATTACAGTAATTTATAGTTGCAAAACACTTTTAGTATATTGTATTTCTATTATATTAATGATATCTATATTAATGACACTACCATATTATATGTAGTAAATATCTAATAATGTGTACTGTGAGTGTGCCATAATTTTACTCAACCAAAACCCATTGATTAGCATTTACTAATTTCTAAATTGTTTTATGATTTCAAGCTATGTGGTAATGGACATAAAAGTGCATAGCTTTAATATGGGTGTTTTTAGTTTTGATTGAAAAATTCTTGGAGTGGTATGGAATTGTATTGTTGGGTCAGAGATTATGCATATTTATCATTTGAATATGTATATTCACTAAAAATCATAAATTTTTTCAACAGAGAGTATTTCTGTTTTTTTGTATAATCATTTCTAACTCTCTTAAAAATAACCATGTGTAATATAAGGTAATCTATTTGACATGATTTGAGCAAGGAAATAGTCTCAATATTCTCATTTTTTTCATTTTTAGTTCATGGAGGAAATATACTACATACAAATACTGAAGGATTTCAAGTCTCTCAGTCCTCCATTGCATTACTTCAGAAATATTACACAGTGCATTGCAGATGTCAGTAGAGACTTCTAACAGCAACAGGGCAAACTAGAAACATCTATAGCTAGTTTTGATTTGTTTTGCTTTTCAGCTCCAACAATGGGTCATTCGTATCCAGCCTAATCTGAAATTTAGTCTATTTTTTAGTTCAAGTGTAGGGTAATTTATCTCAAATTTATGGTAAATTTAGTTCAAATTTATGGTAATACCTGCATTATGGGAAATCTTTTATTTTGCTGTTTTTTCCCTTAGTTTCTCTTCAGTGTATTCTTTTTAATTTATCCTGAAAGATAATAATTTATATCCAATGATGGAAGTGTCTTATATAAGCTAAATCACAGAATATTGGAATATCTGAAGTATAAACAAAATTAGCAAGACTTTTAAACACCTACCTCAGAGGGAGACTGTCTTGATTTGGATTGTCCCACAGAACAGAAACAAGCTTACTGAGGATTGCATCATGTTTTACACAAATTAAACATTAACATGCTGAAAGGGTAAGCTCCCTAAAGCTGATGAGTGGCAAGAACATAAACACACCCTGGACACTCACAGTAGTACTGGAAGGTATGCCTTTTCCTTCTCTTATCATTTATCTTTATTGCTGCTGATAAAACCCTCTTTAAAAAAGGCGTAAAACCAATAAGCATTCTGATTTTTGCCTGAATAAGCAACAAGAAGCCCATATTTTATTTTGTTATATTATTTTATTTTGTTTTTATTTTATTTTATTTTATTTATTTTATTTTAATTTTTCTATTTTTCAGGTTCTACAATTTATTTCTGTAACTTGCTGGTAGACTATATCCATTATATGTGGCATTGGGGGGGGTATTGTTGTTCAAGTACGTTTGTCTCCATTTTCACCACACCACACCCCCTCTGTCCTACCCATCCCTGCCTCCCACCCTCAAACCCACCCCCTTTGACTTTGTCCATGTGTCCTTCATACATGTTCCTTGATGGCCCCCTCATTATCCCCTATTATCCCTCTCCCATCTCCCCTCTGATTACTGTCAGATTGTTCTTTATTTCAATGCCTCTGGTTATATTTTGCTTGCTTGTTTGTTTTGTTGATTAGGTTCCACTTATAAGTGAGATCCTATGGTATTTCTCTTTACCACCGGGCTTATTTCACTTAGCATAATGTTCTCCAGCTCCACCCATGCTGACATGAAGGGTAGGATCTCCTTCTTTCCGCTGCATAGTATTCTACTGTGTAAATGCACCATAGTTTTTTGATCCACTCATTGACTGATGGGCAGTTATGTTGCTTCCAGCACTTGGCTATTGTGAATTGTGCTGCTATGAACATTGGGGTGCATAGGTTCTTTTGAATTGGTGTTTCAGGGTTCTTAGGGTATAATCCCAACACAGGAATTTCTGGGTCAAAAGACAGTTCCATTTTTAGTTTTTTTAGGAAATTCCATACTATTTTCCACAGTGGCTGCAGGAGTCTGCATTCCCACCAACAATGTACTAAGTTTCGTTTTCTCCACATCCTCTCCAGTCCTTATTATTTGTTGCTTTGTTTATGATGGCCATTCTGACCAGTGTGAAGTGGTGTCTCGTTGTGGCTTTAATTTGCATCTCTCTGACGGCTAGTGATGTTGAACATGTTTTCATATGTCTCTGCACCCTTTCTATGTCCTCCTTAAAAAAGTGTTCATTCGAGTCCTTTGCCCATTTTTTAATTGGGTTGTTTGTCTTCCTGGAGTAGAGTTGTGTGAGTTCTTTATACATTTTGGAAGTCAGACCCTTGTCTGAGGTATCATCTGCAAATTAGTTTTCCCATGCAGTTGGTTCTCTTTTGATTTTGATGCAGTTTTCTTTAGCTGTGCAGAAGCTTTTTATTTTGGTGAGATACCATTTGTGTATTCTTTAATTTATGTCTCTTGCTTCAGGAGATTATTGGTGAAAATATTGCTGCTTGGAATATCTGAGATTTTCTTGTTATGTTCTCCTCTAGGACTTCTATTGTACTGTGACTCATATTTAAGCCTTTTATCCACCTTGAATTTATTTTTGTGTATGGTTTAAGTTGGTGATTGAGTTTCTTTTTTTTGCATGTAGCTATCCAGATCTCCCAACTCCATTTGTTGAAGAGGTTAATTTTACTCCATTTTATGCTTCTGCTCCTTTTGTCGAGTATTAATTGACCATAAAGACTTAGGTTTATTTCTGGAAGAAGTCCACATTTTAAACAGTGCACTAGTGACTCTGAACCTGAAGGTAGACGTGTCACTCTTTTGGTCATTATAATACTAGCAATAACACATTCTACCCTCATGTTTTCTATTGTATACTCAGAATCTGACTGAGTCAATGTAGAAAGTCAGTCATGTCTCTCATGCCATTTCTTACACTTCTCTCCATGATCTTTCATGCTCAGGCTCTCTGATCATTGAAATGTAGTGAAAAACTATCAGGATGTTAATACCCTCCTTCCATTCACAAACATCATCTTGCCAGGACTTGCAGAAGTCATGTTGCATCTACATTGGTGGTTAATCCCATTGGGTAATAAGATAATAATAAACAGTCAGACTCCCTAAAATCAAATTCAAATTTAAGGACTATCAAATGTTACAGATTGTAAAGAGTTAAGGATTTTAATATTTGTTATATATGGTGATATTTGAAAAGTTGAGAAAAGTGGAATTGTATGTATGGGGTTTTAATTATAAGGTACATGCACAGGAGAATAATGCATTTTTAGAAGGATTCATTCTGAAAGGGCTGCATTAACATTATTTTAAAAAGTGACTACACTAAAAAATAAATTGGGACAAACTAATTGTTCATCCAAGTTAATCTTTCATCTCAAGAAAGTGAGTTGTTCTTGAGGAAATTACCATCAGCTAACATGTGCTTTCTTGCAATGGAAGAAGCTGAAATGAAATGGGGCTGACACTCTTAACTATTGTGGCCCACCTATGTTTATTAGAATTACTGTAAGATCCTCACAGAATGGTTTTATAATAAATAAATATCACTTAGAATCTCCATTAATAAAAGTTAGTTGAGACATGGGGTGATCTTATAGAAGAGAAATCTAAATGATATTTCCTATATCATCTCCATATTAGAGAACATGCAGGACAGCAAAGAAAGGCACTTGGTATGTTTGGTATCATACTATG
>VMDR010034058.1:0-11172 GCA_007922815.1 Macrotus californicus
GATGCAGTTTGCCAATATTTTGTTAAGAATTTTAGCATCTATGTTCATCAACGATATTGACCTAAAGTTTTCTTTCTTTGTTATGTCTTTATCTGGTTCTGGGATTAGGATGATGCTGGCTTCATTAAAAGGCTTTAGGGGTCTTCCATCTTCATGAATATTTTGAAATAATCTGTGAAAAATGGGGGTTATTTCTTCCTTGAATGCTTTGTAAAATTCTGTGAAGCTGACTGGTCAGGGCTTTTATGTATTGGAAGCTTTTTGATTACTGCTTCAATTTTATCAGCTATTATTAGTCTGTTCAAGCTTTGTGCTTCTTATTCATTCAATTTTGGGAGATTACATTTTTCTAGAAATTTATCCATTTCACCTAGGTTTTCAAATTTCTTGGCATATACTTCTTCATAGTACTTTCTTACAATCCTTTGTATGTCTGTGGTATCAGTTGTAATCTCTCCTCTTTTATTTCTGATTGTGTTTATTTGTGTCCTCTCTCTTTTTTTCTTGATGAGCCTGCTTAAAGGCCTGTCAATTTTATTTGTCTTTTCAAAAACCAGCTCCTGGATTTATTATTTCTTAGAATTGTGCTTTAAGTCTCCATGTCATTTAATTCTGCTCTGATCTTGACAATTTCCTTCCTTCTACTTGCTCTGTGCTATCTTTGTTGTTGTTCCTCTAGTTCTTGTAGGCATTGGGTTAGGTTGTTTATATGAAATGTTTCTATCTTTTTTAGGTAGGCCTGTATCGCTATGAACTTCCCTCTCAGGACTGCTTTTGCTGTGTCCCATAAGTTTTGGATTGTTGTGTGTTCATTTTCATTTGTTTCCAGAAACTTTTTTATTTCTTCCCTAATCTCATTGTTGACTCTTTCATTGTTTAATAGCATGCTATTCAATCTCCATGAGTTTGAGTGTTTGGGTTTTTTTTCCTTGAGGTTAGTTTCTAGTTTCAGTCCCTTTTGGTCAGAGAAAATACTTGATATGATTTCAATTTTCTTGAACATGTTGAGGCTTGTTTTGTGTGTTTTTGTGTGGTCTATCTTTGAAAATGTTCCATGTGCATTTGAAAAGAATGTGTATTTTGCTTCTTTGGGATGAAAGGCTCTATATATATGAGTCAAGTTCATTTCATCTAGGGCTTTGTTCAATGCCACAATATCTTTGTTGATATTTTATTTGAAAGATCTGTTCTTTTTTGACAGTGGGGTGTTGAAATCCCCTACTATAATTGTGTTGCTGTTAATGTCTTTCTTGAAGTCCTCCAAGGTTTTCCTCATATATTTGAGTGCTCCCATGTTGGGTGCATATATGTTTACAATGTTTATTTCTTCTTGGTGGATTCTTCCCTCGAGTATTATGGAGTAATGTTTTGGCTCTCTTTTTTATCACTCTTCTTTTGAAGTCTATTTTGTCCGATATATTATTGGTACCCCGGCTTTTTTCCTGTTCATTTGCTAGGAATATTTGTTTCCAGCCCTTCACTTTCAGTCTATGTAGATCTTTTTCTCTCAGGTGGTTGTCTTGTAGGCAGCATATGTGTGGGTCATGTTTTCTTATCCATTCAGCTATTCTGTGTCTTTTGATTGGGGCATGTAATCCATTTACATTTAAGGTTATTATTGATAGGTAGTTATTCATTGCCATTTTTTCGTACCTGTGTTCCTCTCTTTGTCACTGTTTCTCTTCCTGTTCTTAAAGCAGACCCTTTAACATGTCTTGCAGAGCTGGTTTGGAGGAGGTATATTCTTTGTAGCTTCTTTTGTCTGGGAAGCTACTTATTTGGCCTTCCTTTTAATTGAGAGTCCTACTGGATAGAGTTGTCTTTGTTGCAAGCCTCTGGTTGTCATTACTTGGAATATTTCGTTCATTCTCTTCTGGCTTGGAGTGTTTCCATTGAGAAGTCAGCTACTAGCCTTATCGGGGCTCCCTTGTATGTTACTTCCTGTTTTTCCCTTGCTGCCTTTAGCATTCTCTCTTTGTTTAGGAATTTTGCCATTTTGATTATCTTGAAGTATCTTGATGTATCTTGAAGTGGGCCTCTTTGGGTTACTCTTGATTGGGACTCTCTGTGTTTCCTGGATTTGTGGGACTTTTTCTCTCTTCAAATTCCAGAAGTTTTCCATCATTACTTTTTGAAGCAGGTTTTCTATCCCTTGCTCTTGCTCTTCTTCTTCTCCTTCTGGTATCCCTATTATACGGATATTATTACATTTAATATTGTCTTGCATTTCCTTTAATCCCTCTTCATTCTTTCTGAGCCTCTTTTCCTTTTCTTGCTCTTTCTGGGTGTTTTTTTCTACCTTGTCCTCGAGCTTGCTAATCCAATCCTCTGCTTCATGGAACCTGCTCTTGATTCCTTCTACTGTGTTCTACAGTTAGAAATTGTATTCTACATTTCCTCTTGGCCCTTGTTGATACTTCCTGTTTCCTTTTTCATGTTGATATAGCTTGCAGTGAGTTCATTGTAGTTTTCCTGCAGTTTTTGGTAATTCTCTGTCAGGTCATTAAGCTTCCTCATAACCATTGCTTTGAACTCAATATCTGATAGTTGACTTGCCTCTGTTTCTTTTAGCATTCTTCCTGAGGCTTCCTCCTTTCCTTTCTTTTGGGAATTGTTTCTTTGTCTTCCCATTGTTTGTGAGACTCTTCTTGGTAACCTCTGCTTTTTAAATTGGTCTGTTCTGACTTCCTGGGTTTATGATGTGAACTTCTATGGTAGAAGACCAGTGAGATTCAGTAGTACAGTGTCCTTGATCTCCTGAGTTTTCTGGTCTTGGGCTATCATTTATGTTGGGTCTCTGTATGTCTTTGGGTTTTGATTGTTGTTGGGTCTTTCTTTCATGAGTTCTTCCCTACATCTGGCTAACTGAAAAATTACTCCAAGCAACACATTTTGTATTGAGTTGTGCAGGTGTGGGCAGGTTGTGCTCAAGGTGGTTCTTCCATGTGTAAAGGTTTTGAAATTCTCTGTCACTATTGTTCAGTTGTTTGTTCTGAGTAATTTTCCACCCCTAGTTGTATTTCCAGATCAGTCCTGTGTTGAGTTAGTGTGGCTTCCACCTCTTCCTTCATGTTCTTCTGTTGTTATCCGTTGTTAGTTCCTTTGTTGGTGGTTTCCTCTTCAAGCAGGTGTACTGGTTTTCACAGATGCCACATATTCTTTTTTTTTTTTTTTATCAGTTGGAGAGGAAGGCAAAATGGTTTAAGACAACAGGAGTCTATTTTATGATTTTTAATGTACCAACCCATAGAGAAGAGATAAATGATCCTTTGAATATGTTTCTTGTTAACCATGATATTTTACCCAACTAACCACTTTGTAGAAAGTTGGAAAGGAGATAAGACTCTTGTTGAGAGGGGAAGGATTTTGAGTTGGATGTAGAAAGTAGTGAGCTTGTGGGAGGTGAGATTATGAGGTAAAGTGAGAATAAAGGATGGAAAATAGGTGTAGTGAGTGAGAGAACAGAGTTAATCACAATAGTAATACGGTTCAGGAAACTGTGAATTGAGTAAGATATGGGACGAGTGCTATGTAGTATTTACAATTGTATGG
The DNA here is from genome assembly GCA_007922815.1 of Macrotus californicus. Taxonomy (NCBI): domain Eukaryota; kingdom Metazoa; phylum Chordata; class Mammalia; order Chiroptera; family Phyllostomidae; genus Macrotus; species Macrotus californicus. The sequence goes on from VMDR010034058.1 coordinate 3,553, forward strand.
AACAGCAATTATTTACAATAGTTATGGAGCAACAATCATATGACAGAATCTATGTGATCTGGATAAAAGGAATAGGAAGTATAGGACCTAGAGTAGTGTGTTAAATGAACACAAGTGAACCTAAAGACAGCAAAATTAAAAATACAGTATGAAAGAGAGAACAAGGGAAACCAGTCTTACAAGGTAGTTTAATAGGCCAAGCAAAGAAGGCTGGACAGAAAGAAGAGAAATACAAAAATACTAATAAAATAAAAGATGTAAGAATAATGAAACAAATAATACAAATATACAATAACTTATAAGTTCTCTGGAGTAGCATATTGAAATTTGTCTCACTGTCTCAGCTGTTGGGATGACCCCTCTTTGGGTCTAGCTTTGGTCTTTTTTTCACAGCTCCAAGTTTTATTGTCTCACTTGTGGTAAATTAAAAAAAAAAGAATAGGAGAAAGGCAGACAGAATAAAAGAGGAAAGAAAATAAGAAAGGAAGAAAAAATTAAAAAGAAAGAAGGAAAGAAAGGAAGAAGGAGTTAAAACAAAAAAAAAATACTTAAAAAAAAAGGCCTCCTGTCACATCAAATTGGCCAAGCCTGTTCCGCTGGTCTTCCCGGCTGCAGCAGGCTTAGGGGAATTGGTTTCACTTTTCTCCCTTCCTGAGCCACAGACTTTGCTGGTGCCCAGCCTTTGGCCCAGTTCCTCAGTTCGCGGCTGTGTCCCCTGTGCCCCTCTGCCCTCAGCCTAAGTCTTCAGACCACCAGTAGGCTGTCCTTGAGGTGTTCCAATTAGGGACATTTCACACACCTCCTTCTTCCTCTTTGCTGTTGTAGATGCTAGGGACTCTCAGAGTCCCTTCAGGTTAGTTCAGCCCCCCCACTGAGTTAAGTCTTTCTGGAGATTGCTGACTCCCTGAGCCCTGCAGTTCTCCTCTGTGGGAGCATCTATGCCTTCCTCTTAGAGAGCCAGTCAGGTGCCACTGGTACTGCGGATGCAGGTGTGCACCTCCTCTGATGCTTCCCCAGGAGTGCAGGGGTTGGGTGGGAGGTGCCCCTGGGCAGTGGGGTCAGGCGTGCTCCCTCCCCAGGCTCCAGTCGTATGCTCCTGGCCTCCACTACTAGGACAGGACAGGCGGCTTCCAGTCCCACAGGTTCGAGTGCCCACTGTCCTGCGGCTGTGAGTGTGAGTTCGGGGTCTTTCATGCCACTGCAGGAATGCTGCATGGCTGGGTGGGGGTAGGGGCCCAGTAGGCCGGGGCAGCTGCTCCAGGAGAATTCCCTAAGCATCCTCTGAGTGCCTCTTTGTTCTCTTTTCTTTTTGAAAAACTCCTTCTGCTCAAGCCTGCCACTCCAAAAAAATGCCTGGCCTCCCAGACAGTCCTGCTCTGCAATCAGACAGGGGACTGACAGGTTCTGGGTCTCTCATGGCCCAATTCTCCCCAGCCAGTGTCCACAGTCTCAGTAAGTACACACAGCCCCTGTGTTTTTGCCACTAGATTCTTATTTGCCCCCTGTGAGTTCAAGCATTCAGGTCTTTCCCAGCACTGCTCAAACCTTGTTTGGCAGGGGAGGGATCCGTTGACCCAGCTCTTTCCCTAGAATCCTATGGCAGACCCAGTGGGTACAGGGCCTGGGGCTGTAGCTCCCCTGGTCCCTGTGCTGGACCCAGGGACCTTATTTTCCTAAAGCACGCTCCTTACTGTGTGATTTTTCAATGTGCTGTGCAATTTTGGTCTCCAGTCTTCGTATATGCTGGGATACCGTTGGCTGTTCGCTCTGTTCCTCAGAAGATCAGCTAGGTGGTTCACCCACGCACAAGGGGAAGTGGACTCCACTGCCACCTATCTTGCCACCATCTTCCTTCTCTCTAAAGCCCTATTTTTAAAGCAAGCCTACCTTTTACCAGCTGTTAGGCTAAAAATCCCTGTGGGCCTACTTATTCCTTTTAAATTTGAATCACTGAACTGATTAAACTCATTTACTTCAACATTGTCTTTTTATTGCCTTGTTATCTAGTATGAAATTATTCTCTATAAACAGACCTGTAAATCCTAAATGCAGAAGTAAATGCAGTCATCATTTCTTAGCCACCTGTACAGAATTGATAGCACCCACAATGAACATAAATCTTAAACCTTGAATGAGACTCCACACGAACTAGGCCTTGAGTGACATATCCGGGTTCTAAAAACTTTGTTGTTTGCCTAGGCAGATGACATTATTTCTTTCAAAAATGAAATTACAGTTACAAACTACCCTTAAGTAATGAAGACCACTGGCTCATATGAAGTCCACAGGGACTGAACTCTAATTCATTTCACAATGACTTCAAGTACTGAATAAAATGGGAAAATTCATAATGCATGTAAATAAAAAATGTACAATCTACAATTTTATATGGGAAATAAAAACTAAAATTCTGTGATACAAAAAAATTGCCATGAGTGAAAGGGAAAGCAGGTACAGCTAAAATGTGGGCAGTTTTTCATTCTTACCCTCTCATCTATGGGCACAGACTAGCTTCACACCTCTTAGTGGCTTCCTAATTTTCAGAAGGTTCTCCACACTGTGCTCATATCACATTCCCCTGAAAGCTTCCTAAGGTTTCTCCTGCCTTCTTTTTTCTTTAATTAATTGTCTTTTCTTCCAACATGTATTCTTTTCTGAGAGTATCTTCTGTGCCTGGCAGGTCCTAGAAGATGCTGAGAAGAAAAGGCATTGTCCTTGTCTGCTGGGAGCCCACAGTCTCATGGTAATGCCAACATGCTACCAGACAGTAGAGAATACCTGAGATACAGGCACATTGGCCTGGATGGTCAGGGCACAGCTGCTTGGGAGGCAGTGTGTGGCCACTTCACACGGAAACAAAGGCCATCTTGACCTAGTCTCCCCCACCTCTTCTCTGTTGCATCACGGCCAATTCCAAACCTTTATGAATCTCCATTTCCTGCTTATAAATTGAGGACACTGATGCCTATCTTTGCATGTTGCTGCAAGGACAGGAGAAAACACACTCAAAACTCCTGGGGCTTACTGCTGGGACCACATGCTGGCTAGTTCATGGCCAGGGGAAGCCTGGCAGCCAGGTCTATAAGCAATTCTGAATGTCCCTTGTGTCTGTTAGAAAATCTGTAAATATTTTAAAGCAGCAGAATGACAGTGTTAGAATTATGCTTTAGAGAGATGTGTGCTGCCACAGTGAGCAAGAGAATTGGGAGGAGCCTGGAATCCCGAGACAGGAGACTGAAAATAGTTCAGCCATGAAATTAAAGGACCTGGAGGTATTCCAGGTGACTGGGCTGATAAAATGGGGAAGAGTTCACAAAGGACAGAAGTAGTATTAGTCTCCAAAATAATAAGTGAGGCCATCCCTCCAAGAAGAGGCAGCCAGTACTGTCCTACACCTAAGAGCTGCTCACAGAAATTAATTATCTTTGTCATTTTTACACACTCAAATATCCTAACAAATCCATGGTGTTTGTACTGTTCCTTCATTTTTAGAAAGAGAAAACATTAGGAAGTTTAATCAACTTGCCCAAGTACTGGAGAAAGATTCACATTCTAGCATTTTGCTACTGGGATATATAAGCCTAACCTGCCTATTATTACCCCAATATGCCTGAGGACACAGGTGTAACTCCAACATAAGGAAGCTATGGAAATACAGGCCATGAGAAATAGATCGGGGAGAAGGTATTGCGGCACAGAAGGCAACACTCCACCCACTCACGCTTTTCACTTTTCGGAGGTGCAAACACAGTCAGCTCAACTCTTAGAGGCATGGGCTGCTCCTTCCCCTCCACTTGCTCCACACCCAGGATACATGGGCCTGGATTCTGGAGTTCCCCGTTATTGGAGGAGAGTGGGTAAGTGGCACAGGAAATACATTCCAGAGTTGAAAATTCATCAAGATTCCTCTCAATTGTCATTCATTGTTGAATTTTACAATGTTATTGATATTGATGGGCTGGTCTCAGGCACTAATTAATATCAATATTATTGTCTTTTTTGCACATCTTTTTCTTTTATATGCAATTTTTGCTTTTTTAATTCCCTGGATCTTAAAACGTATTTTGGTTAAAAAAATACTTGAAAGTTTGACAAGTTCTGGAATCAATCAAAAGGTGGACTGCACATATGATTTGGGCTCCAATAAGCAGGAAGGCCCACCCTCTCTGATCATCTACTTCAGTTGTGGATTAACTAACCACACTCTGGAAGAGAGTTGTAGTGGCCACAGTTAGAGCTTCTGACTGCAGGGATTCTGAGTCAAGACCACATTTAGAAATAACAGGTGGATGAGTTCATGAAAATAGTAAGAAAATGAAAGATCAAAGGCTACATATTAAAATGAAAAACATTTAAGGCAGCAATAGCAAAGCCTACTTCTCCATAGAATATTAATCACAGACACAACTTGTGTTAGTTTGACATTTGTATAATTTTCCCAACTGCTATAAAAAATAACCTAAATAGAGAACATGGACATTTTATCAAATTACAGAGAGGGTAGAATAAAGTATTGCCTCACTTCTATATAATGTTTTACCAGTTATATATCTTCTTAAAAACCCTATGACAAAACTCTGTTGTTTTTTGCTTATTTGTTTTTCAAGGAGAGACTTTTTTTTCCCTGAAATGCCAATTCAGAAGAACCAATGCACCCCAATGTTCACAGCAGTACAATTTACAATAGCCAAGTGTTGGAAGCAACTTAAGAGCCCATTAGTAAATGAGCGGATCAAAAAACTCGTGCATTTACACAATGCAATACTACACAGCAGAAAGAAAGAAGGAGCTCCTACCCTTTGTGACAGCATGGATTGAACTAGAGAGCATTATGCTAAATGAAATAAGCCAGGTGGTGAAAGACAAATACTGTATGATTTCACTTATAAGTGGAAGCTAATCAACAAAACAAACAAGCAAGCAAAATATAACCAGAATTATTGAAATAAAGAACAAACTGACAGTAACCAGAGAAGAGGGGGAAAGGGGATAATTAGGGAAAGAAGGAGAAGGATCATCAAGGAATATTTATAAAGGACCCATAGACAAAACCAAAGGAAAGTAGGGTAGAGGGTGGGAGGTGGGGGTGGTTGGTGCAGGGGAAAGTGGTGGTGGGAAAATGGAGGCAACTGTACTTGAACAACAATAAATAATTTTAAAATGACATTGATGGACTGGGGTGATAAGTGGTCATTTAACTGTTTATTTTGTTTTAGAGTAGGATGGTATCTTTTACTATGTAGGATGGTATCTATCCTAGATAGATAGACATGTGTCCTAGGTGTATTGACTTTCATAAGGAATTACATCTCATAGCCTCTCTGTATTATGGAAAAAGAGAAAAGACATTATAACAGTAGTCTAAATGTCCTTGTATAACTTAGGTACACTTACTCTATGTTCTCCTGGTCTCCATTTTTATGTAATAACTGTCACATACTTCACAACATGTGACTTTTATTACATGGTGAGTTATCTTTTAATATAATATATGCTGACAACACAGGAAGTTACCCTGGGTGGAGAAACACACAGATATTTCTAGAACAATTGTTAAGTTCTTTCTGTTTCTTTTCTACTTCTAAAACAATAAGGTTATGAGACTTCTGGCCAAGATGGAGGCATAGGTAGACACACTGTGCCTCCTCGCACAACCAAAAGAAGGACAACAACAAATTGAAAAACAAAAAACAACCAGAACTGACGGAAAATCAAACTGTATGGGAGTCTGACAACCAAGGAGTTAAACAACAAACATTCATCCAGACCAGTAGGAGGGGTAAAAATGGGCAGCCAGGTGGAGGGGACTCGTGGCAAGGCAGTGGCTGGCGGACTGGGAAGGACAAGGTGGCGGCTGGCAGACTGGGGTGGTCCCACACCCACATGCGGATAAACTGGGAGGAACAACTGGGGAGTGAGACATACCCCACAACTCAGAATTCTAGCTCAGGGAAATAAAGCCTCAAAGCCTCTGATTGAAAACACCTGTGGGGGTTGTGACAGTGGCAGTGGGAGCAACACCCAGACTCACAGGAGAGCTCCTTGGAGAGACCCACAGGGTCCTAGAATGTACACAAGCCCACCCACTCAGGAATCAGCACCAGAAGGGCCCAATTTGACTACAAGCAGCTGGAGAAGTGAGTGAAAACCGGTAGAGACCAGAGCAAATGGCACTGTTCCATCTCTGACCCCTCCCCCACATACAGTGTCACAATGCAGCGATGTGGGTTGCCCCACCCTGGTGAACACCTAAGGCTCCGCCCCTTACTCCATAACAGGCGCACCAAGACAACAAAAATGGCCCAAATGAGAGAACAGATCAAAGCTCCAGAAAAAATACAACTAAGTGACCAAGAGATAACCAACCTGTCAGATGCACAGTTCAAAACACTGGTAATCAGGATGCTCACAGAATTGGTTGAATTTCATTGCAAATTAGATGAACAAATGAAGCCTATGCTAAGTGAAATAAAGGAAAATGTACAGGGAACCAACAATGACGGGAAGGAAACCAGGACTCAAATCAATGATGTGGACCAGAAGGAAGAAAGAAACATTCAACCAGAACTCAATGAAGAAACAAGAATTCTAGAAAGTAAAGAGAGGCTTAGGACCTCCAGGACATCTTTAAGTGTTCCAACATCTGAATCATAGGGGTGCCAGAATGAGAAGAGGAAGAGCAAGAAATTAGAAACTTGTTTGAACAAATAATGAAAAACTTTCCCAACCTGGCCAAGGAAATAGACTTCCAGGGAGTCCAGGAAGCTCAGAGAATTCCAAAGAAGTTAGACCCAAGGAGGACACAGCAAGGCACATCATAATTACATTACCCAAGATGAAAAATAAAGAGAGAATCTTAAAAGCAGCAAGAGAAAAGGAGACAGTAACCTACAAAGGAGTGCCCATCAGACTGTCAGCTGATTTCTCAAAAGAAATCTTGCAGGCAAGAAAGGGCTGGAAAGAAGTATTCCAAGTCATGAAAGGCAAGGACCTACATCCAAAGATTACTCTATCCAGCCAAGCTATCATTTATAATGGAAGGACAGATAAAGTGCTTCCCAGATAAGTTTAGTTCAATGAGTTCATCATCATGAAGCCCTTATTCTATGAAATGTTACAGGACTTATCTAAGAAAAACAAGATAAAAAATATGAACAGTAAAATGACAACAAACTCACAGTTATTAACAGCCGAACCTAAAACAAAAACAAAAATGAACTAAGCAAACAACTAGAACAGGAACAGAATCACAGCAATGGAGATCACACAGAGGGTTATCATCAGGGGAGTGAGTGGGGAGAGAGATGAAAAGGTACAGGGTATAAGAAGCATAAATGGTAGGTAGAAGATAGACAGGGGGAGGTTAAGCATAGAATTGTAAATGTAGAAGCCAAAGAACTTATATATATGACCCATGGACATGAACTAAAGAGGGGGAATGTGGATGGGAGGGGGTGTTCAGGGCAGAGGGGAATAAAGGGGGGGATGGGACAACTGTAATAGCACAATCAATAAAATACATTTAAAATATGGAACAATTAGGTTGCATTTTATTTTGTATGCACTATGCCATATTATTTACAATAAAGCATTTTTTTCCTGTTTTTTTTTTTTTTTTTG
>VMDR010034059.1:0-11175 GCA_007922815.1 Macrotus californicus
GTTGGTGGGATTGTAGACTGGTGCAGCCACTGTGGAAAACAGTATGGAATTTCCTCAGAAAACTAAAAATGGAATTGCCTTTTGACCCAGCAATTCCACTGCTGGGATTATACCCTAAGAGCCCTGAAACACCAATCCAAAAGAACCTATGCACCCCAATGTTCATAGCAGCACAATTTACAATAGCCAAGTGCTGAAAACAACCTAAGTGCCCATCAGTCAATGAGTGGATCAAAAAACTGTGGTACATTTACACAATGGAATACTACGCAGCAGAGAGAAAGAAGGACATCCTACCCTTTGCAACAGCATGGATGGAACTAGAGAGCATTATGCTAAGTGAAATAAGCAAGGCGGTGAGGGAGAAATACCACATGATCTCACCTTTAACTGGAACATAATCAACAAAAGAAAACAGCAAACAAAATACTACCAGAGACATTGAAATTAAGAACAATCTAACAATGGCCAGAAGGGAAGGGGGCAGGAACAGTGGGGGGAAGGGTTTCCAGGAAACACTATAAAGGACACATGGACATAACCAAGGGAGCAGGGAAGGGGGGTGGGATTGGCTGGGGTGGGGGGAAAATGCAAACTGTAATTGAACAACAATAAAGTAATTAAAAATCAATCAATAAATAAAGTCTTAAAAGTCACATATTTAGGTATATTCAGTGCCAGTGGAATCAACCTATAATGGGCACTGTTCACTTCAATGCAAACAGACAACTCCTGCCAATTCTTACGTATGACTGCAATTCATTGTTTTCTCTGTCTTGCCTGACTTTAGATCCTCTAAGAAGGCAAAAAACATATACAGTTGTCCCTCCTAATCTGCAGTTTTGCTTTTCGTGGTTTCAGTTACCAGGGATCAATGGCAGTCCAAAAATATTAAATGGAAAATCCCAGAGAGAAACAATGCATGAGTGTTAAATTGTACACTGTTCTGAGTAGTGTGGTAAAATCTCTCACCATCCTGCTCTGTCCCGCCCAGCACACAAATCATCCCTTTTCCAGCATATCCATTCTGTATATGGCACCTGCCTGTCAGTCCTTTGGCATCCACTTAGGTTATCAGGTTGACTGTTAGCATATCATGGTCCTTATGTTCAAGTAATCCTCATTTTACTTAATAATGGCCCCAAAGTGCAAGTGCAGTGATACTGGCAACTGGGATATGCCACAGAGAAGCTGTGAAGAGCTTCCTCTAAGTGAAAAGGGGTAGGTACTACAAGAAGACATTTTGAGATCACATTCACATAACTTTAATTATATTGTATCGTTATAATACTTCATTTTGTTATTAGTTATTGTTGTTAATCTCTTATTGTGGCTAATTTATACATTAAACTGCATCATAAGTATATATGTATAGGAAAAAAAACATCGTACACATAGGGTTCAGGCATCCACTGGGGAGTCTCAGAACTATATGTCCCACAGATAAGGGGGGACTACTGTATACACAATGTTATATAGACCTATCCTTTCCCCAAGGTTTTCGGTTCGAAGCTAGGTTTGAGAATGACTGTACTAAACTGTAAGCTGCCGGTGAGTAAATGTATCTTATTTTTCTCTACCCACACATTGTGAATTCTAGATAAACATCTGTTTGAAATACAGAGTTCGTTGTTTTCAAAATCAATGCAGTACACAATCAATGGAAGAACCAGATACATAAACCACAGTCACAGTATTTACAGTCAGGACTATGATAGAGCTATTTTCGGGGTGCTATGAAGTTCAGAGGAAGGACACCCCGACCACACTAGGCACCATGGTTGCCCTAACATCGGATGTGCGTGCCTTTCTGCTTGTGCATTAAGGACCCACACAGGACAGGGAGATGCCAGGATAATGTACAGAACTGACAGTTAGGGCTGTGTGTTCAACAGAAACCTTAGACTTTGCATTCTTCCCACTCCTCTTCCAAATAGTTCCATTCACAATATTTTTAAATGCACTTTTGGGAACTGAGCCACAAATACACACAAAAGCGATATTAAAGGAGATTCACCCTCAAGTGTCTGTTAATATCACATGTTAGGAGAGAAATTCTGATTGCACTAGAAAATTCTGTGTGTTGCCAAATCCTAAATTCCAGGAGCAATTTGCTGTTTTGCTGATAGCATTTACAATAAATTTGCTTAAGTCATTTATATAATGACAGTCCTTCTTAGTATGTGGAGTGATGTTATAAAGGAAGTATCATTAGACACTTTTAATTTTAATTATACTATTGTGAAGCAACGGGCTAAATATAAAATTTACATAACTCCAACAATGTTAATTTTTCCCACTCATCCACATTTTCATTCACTTGCTGTATTCTCTTCATTTTAAATAATGAAATATTTTAAAAATATAGAAAATCAGAGGAAATTTTATCATAGCCATTTGTGCATTAAACGCCAAGATGAAAAAGATATTTACATTTTGCCATATGTCTTCAGCTCCCGTTTTTGTTTTCTGGGTTTTTTTTTTTTTGTTGTTGGTGTTTTAAAGATAACTTTACAGATTCAGCAAAATACTTGCCTCTCTGTCTCTTCCTTTTCCTTCTTCCTTCTCTAGAGATAATCAGTCCCCTGTTGTTGAGTGAGTATCATTCATGCTTTGTACTTTACTCACATTTTTGTCACCTGCAAATTATGTTTCTAGGTCATGCATTTTAATGATGAAGGAGTACTCCAATATATGAACACATGAGTATATCTATTTATTTTATTGTGGAAGAGTTGGGCTCTTTCCATTATTTCACAATTACCTATATTTTTGAAATGGATACTACTGCAACAAACACTGTGTGCAGGTGAGAGCTCCTCCAGAGAACACGATTATAGGGTAGTTGGGACTGCTGAGGAATCATGTACACACACTTTTAATCTTACTAGACACTGCCAAATTACTCTCCAAATATTTGTGTCAATTTAATCTCACCTTAAGTAAGCACATTAAGCTGCCTATTTCCACAATTTCCCAAAACTCAGTTTTATCAGATTTATAAATTTCTATAAATTTGACAAATGTGATATTAATTCACCTTGATTTTAATTAGCATTCATTTTGTTCTTATTCAAAATTCTAATTTGTTTTCACAGGCAATTTTATACATAAAATTTATTTTATATGTAATATATTAAAATGCATATATGTGTCCATGTATATAAAATATTTAACAATATTTTTATTAAGTTTTATGTAGTTTTTTAAAATGTTTTTTACAAATGAATTTCAAAGTTAATTTCGTCTAACAGTGTCCCAGAGCCAAACCTCTCCATTCACCCAATACAATGGCAACTCTTCGTTGAGCGAAAACTGTGGGCCAGGGACTCATCCTCAAACAAATTCTACTAATTAGGCATCACTGTCCATGTTTCACAGATGTGGACATTGACAGATGTGGAGCGAAAAGCACTCTCTGAAGAATACCCAAATGATTGGCAGAGCTGGGATTTAAAGCCAGGTCTGTCATCTCCTATGTCCATTCATGGTGAAGCAAACAACCTCCCGTGAGCACTAACAAAGCCTGCAGAGACTGCTTGCTGCCACCCAGGAAAGGGAAGCATGTGTGTGAGCATGGGTAGAGAGTGTGTAAGACCTGGCATGATCATGGTACTTGGTTCAGGAAGTGCCACTTTTCACCGATTTGCCTTCGTTCTCTCTGCTCATTCAACAGCATCTAATAAACACCTTATTTCCCTCCTCACTGACTTCCTATTTATTCAGTACTTTCTGCTGAAAATGCCAATTGTGTTCAGGCAGATGAATGTCACAGCATGCACGCTGCTTTGTAACACTAGGGGCTATGAACAAGAATTTTACTTTGAAGTGAAAAAGTAGTGAGGATGGGGAAGATGAGGAGGTACATAGAAACAACACAAAAAACAAATGGGGGTGACTCTAATGCTTCTGAGAGAAGACACAATGTGTGTTAATACTGGACTTTTTTGAATAAAGTGTTATTAATAGTAAAGTGCATCTACACAGCTTTCAAAGGCAGAAGCACCATCTTAAATATGCTCTTATTTTGAAGACCTATAGTAGGTGCAGAGTAGTCATTTAATACACATCTGTTAAGCCAAAAGGGTTACAAATTGGGGGACCATAAATCTATGCTAATATCATATATTTTAACACATTTCCAAGTGTGCAGTATGGTCTTAGGAAAACACCTTAGTCTTTAGCCATAATGAGTCAGATATTTTGGATCTCTCCTTTTCACATGGGCTGATCAAGGATATTTCTTGATATCATGACCTATTTTATACCGTTGGAGCATTTATCAATGTGCCAAGCTCACTAACTTATGCACAGTAGGCCCACAGCATGCACATCATTAACAACAAGGATTTTTGTCTCTTTGGAAAAATAGAATGCACACTTAGTTACAATGCCCTGGCTGTGAGCAGCTAAGACTAAGGGTCTTCCCACGAGGCTAGATTGGCAACTTGAACTAAAATAGGGTTCCCTTTCTTCCTCCTCCCAGGTACTCTCTTCACACTTGCAGAATTTATTAGAATTGCTACTTATTTCCTTGAAGTGTGCTTTTAGTTGATTTCTGACAGTCTTCCTTTCTACACTGTAAGCACCATGATGTTAGAGATTGGGTCTTTTTCATGTGTCCCAAACATGAGAGTCAAGACTGATTTAATGAATACAGAACTCAGTGAGTCATCCTCCTCTCCCTTCTTTTCTTTAACCAAGAAATAAGAACAGTTACTCAGAGCAGAGAGCAGCTGCTCCACTTGCCACCCCTTCATTTCCATGCTTAGCTTCCAGGGGCTGCACATCCAGGATTCAGTCTTTCTGCAGTTGAAAAGCTCCTTCCATGTAAAATCCTCCTGTGCTTTCTCTACTGCTCAGCAGCAGCCGAGAAGCAAGTCACTTGTGCAAACTCTGAAAGACTATGGATAAAAGGAAGAGGATGACATTTGCTTCTGGCAGTTTCACTCAAAGGTGCGTACCTGAAAGTCAGAGAAAGATATCATGATCCATGGGAAGTATGCAAGATATGTGGGAAGAGGCTGTTCACAGGTAACAGCGCTTTTCCACTATGCTTGGTAAGGAAAGACAGCTCAAAGACTGAAAGAAGAATGGATGGGGCTTGGTGAGTGAAGCCAGGAGAGAATCTGCAGAAAATGAACTCTCATCTCTCATACGTCATGAGCTTCATGTACGTTACAGCCCAGCGGCAAGTAGAGCTAAGGCCGGTGATCATCACAGACACTGGCGATGATGTTTTAATGAAGAACTCAGCCAGGATGTGGATGGATAAATCTGATCAAGCATATATCTTGTATGACAAGAGACAGATAAAAATAGATAAGTAAAATATTTCTAGGAATGATATTGGCTAGAGGAAGGGAAGAAAATTGCCCTAAATTTTGTTATAGTTCAGCTGAGATTTCACAGAAAAAATTCACCCAAGAAATCAGCCGACTCCCAGTCAGTGTTCTAATGTGGCCATTTATACTGCTTCATGCTGCTTCATTGCCCAGGTAATTACTTTTCATCAACCTAAAATTCTCCAATACTTTCAGCTGGAAAAGCTAGTCTTTACTTCCTTGTGTTGGAAGTCAGTTGCAAAATGTTATTGACCCAGGTCTGCTATCATCTTCTACTTGAGTGCAGGTGCATGTGTAAGAAGTTCTGTATGTTATTTATAGTTGTTTTCATGGATCTTTAAAAATGGTACTTAGCCATATGGATGGATAAATGGATACATAGAATAAATGGATGGATGGATGGATGGATGGATAGGAGGATATATTATAAATGAGAAAGTAAATAAATGAGTGTTGTGTACCAAGAATAACTTCATGTATCACAACCATTTTTCAATTCAACAAACATTGAATGTAGAACTTTTTTTAAAATTCAAATGGGCAATTTATCAGTCAGGGCTTAATCAGAGAACAAGAACCCCTCTGAGTGATCTAGACTAAGAAGGCAATTACAGGGGGTAGACTACACAACTGGAAGGTCCAGTTAAACAGTCTGTGTGTGATTGTTTCTTTTGCATAAGGTGCTGGAGCCTGAAGTCCATTTGGCAGGAAGTTAGAAAGTAACAGGAATGATGAGATGACCTAGACTTCATGATGATGAATGGAAACCGTTACCAATTTATCACTGCATCTAAGCTTTCAGTTTTGAAGATGCAGGTCACTTCTACAAGACAGTGCATGGATCTAACCATACACTTGACCCAGGAGTTAAAGAAGTTGAAGGAGGAGATCCAGTGGTTGCTGGAAACTGCATGCCTGTCTGCACACATGATGAACCAGCAGACCTATGACACTATGTGTTAAATTCAACAGCCCCTGAGCCTGCACCCACTTTCTGAACATAAAAATGGCTTGCAGAAATTTCTCTTGTGGCTAGTTCTATCCCAGAACCAACAGTGAGTAAATGAAACAATGACATCCAGAGGGAAGCCTCGGTGAGACAGGGTTGGAGAAAGGTCTCAGAAATGTCTCTTGGTGAATATTGAGTCTATGACTTTTGTTCATCTCAGCAGAAAACGTTTGCTTTTCTCTATTATGTGAGCCAATAAATATGTATATATATATATATACATGTGTGTATGTATATATACATATGTATTATTTTGCTTAAGCTAGGACAACTTGAATATCTTCTGCTTGATACTTAAAGAGATCTGATCAATGTACATAATTCATGATAAGTTGGAGTTATTAGGTGAGAATGTAACTGAAGGAAGGTAACGCAATTACAAAAAGTAGTATTGAATGTATTTACATGCTCAAAACAATAAATGAATGAATAAATAAGAGGCTCAAAAATGAACGTCTTATGTGGAAAGTACAAGGTGTTTAGTACTGACTTTTTCCAAGAAAATTCTATTTGCATGAAAAGAGCCTCCAAATGATTTGGGCTTCGTTGTGGTTCCAAAACAGACTTTATCACGCAATTTTCTGTCACTTGTTGTCATCACAGTGATTATAGGCATTTCCAACAGTACAAGAACCAAGGCATCTTTGTCCAGTTTCTGCATTTGTTTTCTTTTCAATGCTTAGCAAAATGCCCAGCATCACTGTAGACCAATAATTATGATAAATTAAGGTAAATTAATATAATTAAATAATTCAGAAATCCAAGCTGATCCACTGGTGCTATCAGTTCTGAAATGCCAGGATTCTGTAGTTCTGGGGGCAAAATTAAGTCTCAGAGATTACTGAGTTCTTATGCTCCTTTATTTTTATGAATTTAATTTTTCCATTCTTAACATGCTAAAATTTAGGTAGGATTCTTTATGTTCCACAATGACACCATCTGGAGACAGTCTCTAGCAGGCCTGACCCTTTGGGTTTCACTCTGGTAACTTGTTAGAGAGAAAAGCACTGTCCATGTACTCTTTTGAAAGGCTTAAATGGAAAAAATTATCCCCTTGCCCTATGGAAGGTGCTGCCTATCCCCCCCGTTCCAGTTCTGCTGGCTAGGGAACATGTATTTATTTTGTAATCTTGTCTCTAGAAAAGAGAAAGAAAGTGGCTTTTAAAGGGATAAAAAGTAAAAAAAAAAAAAAAAAGGGTTTTAAAGAAAGGTGCAAACTAACTGCCCATGGCTGGGCACGCAGGTGTGCAAATGCCTAAAATCAACGGGGCTTTTTGCACAGAGCTGCAGATACGCTGCCCCGCATGTGATGAAGCCAAGAACACAAGACCAGGTCATTGATACCACAACCTGAATTTGGCACCTCAGCATGAATTTTTTTCTGTGGCTGTTTACTTTTCCATCACATATCAGTTCGCTGCATACACTGAAGACTTGATTTCCCTGGGCATAGGCAAGGGGAGGGAGGCTTGTTGTCTGACGGAACAGGAAGTTTGCAGTTAAGGGGCTAAGGGCATTTGTTCAGAAGCACAGTGATTTCAGGGCGGGCGCTCCTGGGATTTTCTTGAAATTTTTTTACTGCCAGTACGTTAAGGTTGCAAGATGGCAGCTGCAACTTTGAAACTCATGTTCATGTCAGGAAAAAATAGGCGGGTAGAGAGGAAACCGTACAAAATGCATCTGTTTACACTGACTCTCAAAGGCAAACATTTGCCCAGAACATCCAGAAGGTTTCACTTATATCTTAATAGAAAGGTTGTGCCCCATGGTTACCTATGTGGCATGGGAGACTGGGGTTGGGTCTGCAAGGAAAAAGCAGTAAGTAGAAGATACTGGCCCTGACAACCAATGGTTTTGCCTATACTGGCCAAAATGGTAATGGGTTCCTTGAAAGCAAAGACTAAGTGCTGTATTTCTTGCACATTCTATTTTCACTTTAAAGTTGTTCATATCTTCATTTTTCTTCTCTGACTATAATTGTGAGGGAATTGGCCTGTGACACTTGATGACTCATTTAAATTAAAAATGAATCAGCATTAGAATAAAGGCACTGGCAAATGCGACGACCTAATGATTTAAATTAACAATTACTTTCACACTGACATTGACCAGGAGAGGATTAGCCAAGGGAGCTGGGGAAACTAGAAGAAACAAATAAACACAGCAACAATAGAAGGCCCAGATCCATGCAAAACTTGGAGAAAAAATATGTTATCAGCATCCAAGCAGGAAAAACAAACAGTACCTTATAAAGAAAAAGAAATCTATTTGTATAAATAATCTTGAAGACAATGGAAGGATACCCAGAGATTTTTGAGGGAGTAAGAATGGTAGAGTTTTAGCAATATTCTTTTTTGGGGGGACACTAATAAATATAGAAACAGAAGGTTAAGTATGTGTGTTTGAAACAGAAAAGAATCTGTGGCTAAAATCAAACGGGCTATGTAATGTCCAAGTTAGATGAAAAAATAAAGAAGAAGCATGCAAACAATACTTAAAAAGACAGTAAACTTCGACAAAAGCATAGAAACAGAAAGCAAAACACCGGTCAGACTTGAACTTCCAATACCAGCTAGCTATTTCTGTCACTTGTTGGCAGAAACCCCTAGCAAACTTGGGTAAATTAAAAAAAAAATCTACATGCATGAGAGCTGTGAAGCTATCTGCACATGGGGATGCAAGAGCAGAGAGAAGCCGTGAGAATGAGGCAGCATTCCGTAAGCCATTTTATTTTCTCCTTCTTGGGGAAAGAGGGTGGAAGACTAGTCAGAGGGCCACAGCCAAGAGGCCAACAATTACCCGTGTTACAGAACAAAAGAGGATGGTCACTGGAGGAGCTGGGACCACTGAGGAGGGTGAGATGCAAGGGCCAAGATTCCGGAAGTAAAGGCGGTGGCTGCACCTCACCCAACACTGGTGCCTCTCCTTCATGAGGCGTCTGCTGACCATGTGCAGGTAGAAGCTAAGAGACTAACTAAACAGAAAGCCACTGAAATGTAGAGGTGAGTTTTTGGCAGCTTCAAAATTGGAGTTCAGGGCCTGCCAAGGACAGAAGAACCCCTAGTAAATATTCTAGTCTGCCAGTAGGGACCTTTGGAGAGCTAAATCCTTGGAGTAGGTATAAACCAAAGGCAGGCTAAAACTTTCAACTCAGTCCCAAACAGAGCCTGATTAGAGTGACGTAATGTGTTTCCACTCATTCCTAGAGCAGAATACAGTAAACCCACTCTGGGAAAATATGCAGCATCAAGAATTCAATAAAAATATTAATAATCACACTAAGGAATAAACATATATCTTCTATGACCCACTCATTCCACTTGTGTCTTATACTTTAACAGTATTGTACAATAATGTCTATACAACTGTTACATATAATAAGCGCAAACTAGAAAAATTCAGATAACTGTCCACTGGCTATAGAATGAATAAACACATTATGTGATATTCAGAAAATTAAACACTACGCAGCAATGAAACCACAAACTTGCTTCAGGCAATACCATGAGAGATTTTCACAAAATGAAAATGAATGAAAGAAGTCAGATACAAAGATTATATACAAAAATTATATAGGATTCCTTTTATATAACTTTAAGAACAGTGGCAACTAATTGCTAGGGACTAACAGTTTGTGCCTTACCCCCAATCTGTCTGTTGAAAGCTAATCCCCAGTGTGATGATATTTGAAGAGGGGCCCTATGGGAGGTGGTCAGGGCATGAGAGTGGGGACCTCATCGATGGGGATGTGCTTTTATAAGAGACCCAGAGCGCTCACTCACCCTCTTCTGCCAGGAGAGGACACACAGAAAAGGTGGCTGTGAATCAGGAAACGAATGCTCACCACACACAGAATCTGCAGCCTCCTTGATCTTGGACTGATCTTGGACTTCCCAGCCTCCAGAATAGTGGGAAGTAAATATCTGTTGTTTTATAGGCCACCCAGTCTATGGTATTGCAGCAGACACTCATCTATGGCTACAGCAGTCTGAATGGTGGCTGAGATGGGGCATGGGAAGGGTTCTTTTTTTTTTTTTTAAGATTTTATTTATTTATTTTTAGAGAGAAAGGAAGGGATGGAGAAAGAGAGGGAGAGAAACATCAATGTGTGGTTGCCTCTTGTGCGCCCCCTGCTGGAGACCTGGCCCGCAAGCCTGGCATGTGCCCTGACCAGGAATCAAACCAGCGACACTTTGGTTCACAGGCTCACACTCTATCCACTGAGCTACACCAGCCAGGGCGAGAAGGGTTCTTTTAAGGTCTATGTCTTGGACTAGGCGGTAGTTGTATACAGATATTCACTTTGAAATATGTCACTGAGCTTTACACTTACGATTTATCAAATTTCCTATATATACTCTCATGAAGAGTTTACAGTTTATTACAAACATACAAATTGTCAAAATAAATGAAAACAGTTTGAATTTTTAATGAAGGCCAACACTGAGATTGGTGAAAAAAAATTCAATTTACAACTTTTGTAAGAATCATACCCAAATCAAATTAACAATGAAGAACAATAATAAAGAGATGGGAAAATAGTGGGTAAATGCCTATCCATAGACATTTCATATGTACAGCAAGGATAGTGATCTTAATCTCAAAAGCAAAATCATGCAAAAAGTGTGAACTCTGAAAAGGAAATTACTTAATGTAAGAGACATTTCACAATACAAATACTATTGTCATGGATCTTTGTTCTGAATTCACCATTTCCAAAGTATATAAGAAAAAACTTAGCAAAACCACCACCAAGATGAAAAAGAATAATAGTCTTGGCAGGTGGCTGACATACATTGTTATATTTTTTACAGCTCAATT
>VMDR010034060.1:0-11171 GCA_007922815.1 Macrotus californicus
AAAGACTTCATCATCACCAAGCCCTTATTATATGAAATGTTAAAGGGACTTATCTAAGAAAAAGAAAATAAAAAATAGGAACAGTAAAATGACAGCAAACTCAGTTACTAACAACCAAACCTAAAACAAAAAGAAACTAAGCAAACAACTAGAACAGGAACAGAATCATAGAAATGGAGATCACAGGAGATCACACAGAGGGTTATCATCATGGGAGTGGGTGGGGAAAGAAGGGGAAAAGGTACAGGGAATAAGAAGCATAAATGGTAGGTAGAAGATAGACAGGGGGAGGTTGAGAATAGTATAGGAAATGTAGAAGCCAAAGAACTTACATATATGACCCATGGACATGAACTAAAGAGGGGGAATGTGGGTAGGAGGGGGTACACAGGATGGAGGGGAATAAAGGAGGGAAAATGGGACAACTGTAATAGCATAATCAATAAAATGTATTAAAAATAAATAAAAATAAAGGGAAAATATACAAAAATAAATAAGTTGTTGTGATGCAGGGTGTACTTCATTCTTTAACTTGCTAACCATATTAGTAATTTACAGTGGCACATACAAAGATTAAGAAGAGTGCAGACATGCTAAAAGAGTATGGATTTCATAGCAGGAGTCTGAAACAAAATAAAATGACATTATCCGATGGGGTTTCTGAAGATCAACTGCCTTGGAAGCAACATTCTCTTCTCCAGCATGAAAGCAGCAGGTTGCAGATCCCTAATCTTCCAAGACAAACAGATCAACTCTAGGAACTACATGAAGGTGAATAGTTTTTTACTTTAACCAGGGACAATGTTGAACAAGCATCCTCACAGTTTCCCTGAACAAGCACCACAACTTGGTCAGATGACGCCCAAAAGAGTCTTCAAAGAACACTTGGATGTTCCACTGTTTTTTCTTCATGTTTTCTCTACTTTATGTCAGTGTTGGACACATTTTAGGAACAGCATTCATTACTGAGAAATTAATTTTATTTCTCCACTGAATTACAAATGTAGAAAGGGAAAGGAGTGTTACCTTCCAAGCTTCTGCTGTGTGAGCCTAGAGGAAATAGCATACCTTTTAGAGAATGAGCTGTTCCTCCTTATTACACCTTTGATTATGCAAAGAGAGGGTTGAGGGCTAATCTGGATAGTGGGTGTGAGCAAAGAGAGGGCAAAAGAGCAAAATTATGCATACTGTCAGAAACATCAGCATTTTCTGCTAGTTGTGAAAGAAGAGAAGGTAGGGACCAGAGTTGGGTTATCGAAATTGCCCCAGTACCTTCTAATCTGTGTTTGTTCTCTAGTGAGTTTTTAATCGTGAGGATATTCAGGAGTCCCCAGTGCAATGGACTGGTGATTCTGACAGTCTGTCATCCACACATACTTAGAACACCCACACCTGCAGTCAAGAGCTAGAGAACCGGCGGTGATCGGGGACAGAGCCAGAGAAGTCCTTCATCTTTTGTGAGGAAGTGACTTATTATGGCTTAAAACCAGAAGCAAAGGGACCCAATGAACATGCCCTTCCACTGACACCAATCTGCTATCAGCTTAGCTTTGGGTATGAGACCCCAAAAAGAACATAAATATTAAATGTTTACTGTGCATCAAGCATTGTGATAGGTGTTTATAGGCATACAAACCTTCAGCTCTCTAAGATGAGGATGAAATGCCTGTTTTATGGATAAGGAATTTAAAGGTTAGTAAAATTACTTAATTTGTCTGAGGACATCCACCCAGGAACTAACAAAGTCAGGATTCAAAGGCAAATATGTTTCTTTCCACTATACAGTCTCAGTCACTCACGCAAAAATATTTATCAAGCGCCCGTTACGTGCCAGGCAATGAGAGAGCAGTGGAAAGGACAATGTCATCACTTCCATAAAACTTGCATTCCAGTCAGGAGAACCACAACATGCAAGTAGACAGCACATAAACAAGGTAATTAGAAGTGGTGGTTAGTACTGTGAAGAAAATAAACAGGGTGGTGTGAGAGAAAGTGAAGAAGGGCACTTCTCTGGGCACTCGAGTGTTCCAGGAAAGGCCTCTGAGAAGAAAACATTTAACCTGAGCCCTAAAGGTTGAATAAGAACCAGCCAGGCCAACATTTAGGGGCCAAGGATTCAGGCAAATGAGAAAGCAAGGGCAAAGTCTCTGCCATGTTTGAGGAGAGCAGGAAAGAGTCCAGTGTGGTAAGAACATAGTAAACTGCAGGAAGACTGGTACCAAAGGAGGTTCACAGGCACCAAATTATTAAGAAGATGTTTTTCATTAAAAAAATTTAAAAAAGATTTTGTAGGCTACAGTAATGAGTTTGCATTTCACTCAAAATTCAGTGAAAAGCCACTAAAGATTGTAAGCAGAACAAGATGTTATCTGTTTAACATTTTACATAGTGCCTGGGTAGAAGTCAGAGTGGAAACAGGGGATTCATGAAAAAGCTATTGCAGCAGTCCTAGCCCAGATAATGGGACTTGGGGCCAGGAGGGAGGGTTAAGAGCCCTGAGAGATTATAGTCTGGAGGTTACCACAGCAATTCATATTAGAGATGATGGTGTCTGAGTCTAGATCAGTGGTTCTTAACTGGGTACAACGTTGCCCCTCCAGGAGACATTTAGAAATGTCTGGAGACACTTTTTGTTGCCACAATGGAACACTACTGGCATCTAGTAGGCAGAGGCCTAGGATGCTGCTAAACATTCTACAATTCACAGGATTGTTTCCCTGAAAAAAAAAAAAAAATCTAGTCCATAATGTCAATGGTGCTAAGATTGGAAAACCCAGAACTAGATGAGACTTGGTGGAGGGAACAGGATTGGAGAAAAATTGAGCAGTTTGGGATATATTTTAGAAGTTGTACTAAGAATATAACAGCAGAATGAGCTCGAAATGGCCCTATTCTGTTCAATGAAATACTGAGTTGGTTTTCAAAGAAAAACAGACCAAAACTGCAAGTCATGCAGCTGCTGCCTTGGCAGAGAAGAGAACTTCAACCTTCAGCTGCACCCAGAACCAAAGTTTTGCATCCCAGCCCCCTCAAAACCAAAGGACCAGGACAAAACCAGAACTTGAACACTAGAACCATTTAAGAAGCCAAAGTTACACTGCCCAGAAAGATCCAGTGTTGGTAAAGATTCCTTTACCATAAATAGCCAAACTCCAAGGTCCTCCAATTAAAACTTGCCGCACCAGCACTTCTGCATACTTGTTCCCCCTACCCATTAAAGACCCTTAATCTAATACAGCACGTAAGGTGGATTTGAGGTACCATTAGGTCTCCCATCTTCTCAGTTGGTGCCTTCTCAATCAATAAAACTTTCCTTACTCCAAACTCTGATATTTTGAGTTTTGGCCTTTCAAAGTTGTCAAAAATATGAACTTTGGTTCAGTAACAACAGTCATGCCAAGGGGTTAAAGGGTAAATCCAAGGAGTTTGACCTAGATAACTAGTGGATGATGGTGTTATTTACCTAGATGGTGAAGATTTGAGGAAAATGAGTTTGGGAGGAAAATGGGATGCATTCAAAAATTAGTTTGAAATACATTATGTTTAAGATGGTTATCCAATATCCAGATAGAGACCTCAAGTACAGAAGTTTGAACTCAGGGAAAATCTAGGCAAAATATAAAATTGAGAGGTAATAGCATTTGAATTGTATTTAAAGACATGGAATTGAGTGAGATCACAAGGGAGACAGGTGGGAGAAGAGATAAAAAGGGAAAGGAATGAAAGAGAAGGCAAGAGAAGGAAGCTTAGGACTAAACGTAACTTTTCTAAAGACAATGCAGAATATTAGAAGCAACAAGCAGGGAGACAACAGAAAAACCAGGAGAGCAGTATCATGAACGCAAGAGGGGAAAGTATTTCAAGAAAGAGATGATGGTTAACAGTACCCAAAGACTGCATGAGAGGAAGACCAATGTCCCTTAACACTGACAACTTGGAGGTCATTCATAACCTTAGAAAGAGCAGTTCCAGTGGAGTGGTAGGAATGGACACCATTGTGAAGTGAGTAAGCCGGAGATGAAGAAAGAGGGAAGGGGAATGCAAACAATTCCTAGGCAACTAAGAAATAAAGCAGCTGTTGGATAGAGATGTAGAGTCAAGATACTTGTGTTTTATTGTGTTTCTTAACATGGAGCATATTGGCATATTGATGGAAATGATCCAAGAAAAAATAGACAGGAAGAAAAAAGTGAAGTCCTTTAGAAAGTAAAAAAGAATGAGATCCAGAACAAAAGCAGAGGAATTGTCCATTAGTAAGAGTAAGAATACTCCTTCTGTGGTAATAACAAAAGGATGAGTCCAGCTGTGGGTTGGTGGAGAAGAAGAAAGTTCCCCTAAAATGGCTATTCTTCTCTCCATGTTGTTTCAATTAACAAAGGTGAGAAAATCAGCTGGAAGAAGTGGGGAAGAGGAAGACATTTAGGGAGCAACAATCCAAGTGGGGGTCCCTTACTAGTTCTGTTATTGGTGGAAGTGGGGTTCTTGTGGTAGCATGAGGAAAAGAATTTCCTGAGGCCTGCATGGAAGCATAAAACTCTGTTGTGAACTTAACGATGCTGTAAAATTAAGGGGAGTCCCTTCCTGACTTCCCAATGTCCCATCTCTGTCCATCTCTCCATGGACAAGGTCTAATCTTGTCTTTAGTAGGACCAGGATAAAAGCCACTGCCTAGAGTTTCTATTCGATATTAAAGTACAGTCCAGTCCAGCATCCAGCTGGCTTAGCATGTGTTTCCAGCTATAGTCCATTGCTGTGCTGCAGTATTCAGGCTCCTTCCTGGAACCTGCATGTGGAGTCCCTACGGTCATGGCCCACATGGTTGCTAAGGCCACACAGTTATGGAGAGAGGCCATGCATGTGCACAGTGTGAGTGCAGCTCACAAGCAGGAGACAGAGAGCTTCTTTGTTCCCCTGGGCTTATTATAATCAGGAGCTTCGATTTTGGACAACAAGGTGCTTTATCAAAGTGACCAATCAAGTCTCCAAGGTTTTGCAGGCTTTGGATGGGTCCACACCCTCTAGTTAGACTGACAGGTCTGTATGTTCCAGCACTTCACTCAGTGCTCCCAAACAATCCAGCACCAAAGTGGGGAGGAAGAGTGTTAATCTCCTTGGTGGAGCAATGTATGATCCCCTGGGATATAAAGCTGTAGCTTCCTGGAGAAGCAAACAGGGTCATGCTCCCCATTTTATTAAGTTCAATGTCTACTTCCCTTTGTTCCCTTTTCCTGTTAATAATTAGTTAAATACCAACAGGAACAGTTCCACCCATGCCCTAAAGCTACGAGTGTCCTCAGCACCATGGCTAAGTATCCATAAAAATAAAGGCACTCCACAACTATCTAAACCACAGAACTGTAACCGAGATGCTGAGAGTTACTGGAGATGATCACACAGCAGAATAACTGGAATTATTAGAAATGCTTGCCCCAGACCATTAGGCTCCGGTAAACAGGTTCATTCACACTCCAAAGAATTGTTACTCAGGCATACCTCAGAAATATGCAGGTTCAGTTCCAGACCAACACAATAAAGTGAGTACTGCAATAAAGTGTACTGTAATGTTTTTGCTTGTGCACGGTTTTGCCTTCAATGTGTAAAAAAGGCAACACCTGTGAAGCTCAAGAAAGCTCAGTAAAACAAAGGATACCCATATATCCTCCAACCTGGAATCTCAGTCTCTTTCCCTTCTCCCCACCCCCTTAGTAAATGAGCTTGACTAATAGTTCACAGAGTGAACAGAAGTCATCAAATTGACTTCTTCAATTTGCT
The DNA here is from genome assembly GCA_007922815.1 of Macrotus californicus. NCBI lineage: Eukaryota > Metazoa > Chordata > Mammalia > Chiroptera > Phyllostomidae > Macrotus > Macrotus californicus. The sequence goes on from VMDR010034060.1 coordinate 5,773, forward strand.
GCCACCATATCTACAAATCTACCTGCATCTGTTCACATCCTCTCCTTTAGTCCTGTTACAATGGCCCAGAGACCAATCCCACCATTTGTGTTCTAGATACAAAACATTCTGCCGCTCAGGGCCTTTATGCCTGTAGGGCCTTCTGACACCTTTATTCTTTTATTCCTTCATCAACTCAAAGCTGAATTTTTCAAAGGGCTGAGTTGTCTACAAACATTGTAACACTCAGTGTCCACTTCCTAACCTTCCATTCTCTTCTCATTGCACTCAGTGTACCAATGACCTACTTGTTCATTTAAATGGACATATTTCAGTCATTATTGTACTAAACCTTTTAGCAACTACAATTTAACCACTTGGTCACTTTTTAAAAACTCTCTTACTTTGCCTTGTATAAAACCACTCAAATTTTTCTTGAAGGTGCTGCTCCTCTTAGTCTCTCGTACTAACTTCTCCACCTCCATCCACACTTCAAGACATTGGCCTTCAGAGTGAATGAATCTTAGGCGTCATCTATTCTCATTTTACATTAGCAAATTAATGACCTTCTAGCTCAATCCCCCACTGTCTAGCATAGTGCCTGAAAAAATAGTAAATACCTGATAGGTAGTTGTTTCAATAATCAATTAGCTAAAACTAGAGTGTAATTGGACTTAGGTAAAGGGGATGGGGACACACTGAGAAACTAGCCACTAAAACAAAAGACAAAATGCAAAAAGACAAGAATTCCTCCCCACCCCACCTCAACAGGTTCCCACACTGATTAACAGAAACTACCTAGCCTTGATAGCCCTGGCTGGTGTGGCTCAGTGGACTGAGCATGGGCCTTTGAACCAAAGAGTCACTGGTTCAATTCCCAGTTAGGGCACATGCCTGGGTTGTGGTCCAGGTCAGGTTCCCAATAGGGGGCATGTGAGAGGCAACCACACATTGATGTTTCTCTCCCTCTCTTTCTCCCTTCCCCTCTGTCAAAAATAAATAAATAAATAAATAATTTTTAAAAAATAAAAAGAAGTCAACAGTTGATGCTTCAGCACCTCCTTGACACATGGCGATTTAAAAACACAGTTAGGAAGTTGTTTGGAGTACTTAACCAGAGGACCATGATCAAGAAATTCATACGTCTAAATTACGTAGACAAATGGGAGCTAGCCTATACGTCCCTTTGAGGGTCAAATTAAAACACTACCATGAGTTTATCCACTTGTTGCTCTTCTAAAATTCAGTGATGGTTTTTTTATGTTTGTCATTCTTTCTAATCAATCCTGTGATACTCAGCAAAGAAGAGCTAGACCTAAACAAAAAACAAAGCCTGATTCACCTGTTTTCAGGCCAGCTTCCTCTCAATAAAAGTATGATCAAATTCAAATTCTTCCTAATTATGTGATGTAATAGAAGTGTTAGCTAAAACCATAACAACAATCATATTGCATTATAAATATATCAAATCAATATGTTATATAGCTTAAACTTACGCAACATCAATTACATCTGAATAAAAAAAGTTAATTTCTTCCAAAACTCACTGAGGAGCAAAGAACCCTCATAAACTCATCCAGAAATAATTTTTCAGCCAAAATTTGGCTTGACACAATCTGGAAGGACCAACTAATCAACAAAGAACTACCTCATTCCAAACTCATCCCAAAACAACAGTTTGTTCAAGATCTAGTGCTACATAAACTCAGCTGAAATCAGCTTGTCAGAAAAAAGTTTATTTGTCCAAAGATCACCCAAAAGAAACCACTTAGCTAGAACCCAGCTCTATGCAAATTCATCAGACAAGATGATCTGCAAATACTCTCCTGTCCAAAGAAGCTATTCAGCAAGGAGCTGCCACAAACTCATCTGAAACAAGGCAATATATAAACAGCTGCACCATCCAAAACTCTCCTAAAAACATCTGCCTCTATCAAACTCACCTAAAACTAATTTATCAGAAAGAGACTTCCTTGTCCAAAGCTAGCTGAAAACAGGTGTTCAGTTAAGAATATCATTCAAAAATAAGTAATAACCAAAGAGCCAACCCATCTAAAATGTATACCAAAAAAAAAAAAAAAATCTTGTTTCATTTGGTGTTGCCTTTCCGTATAATCACCCAAGAGCAGCTATTAAGCCAAGAATTGTCCCATCCAAAGCTCCTCTTAAAACAGCTATTCAATCAGAAACTTGCTCTCCAAAAATTCATAGAAAATTCCATAGTCAATCAAAATCTCGTCTCTTAAAATATTTTCTAAAAGCTACTACTGATAAAAAGTTCCTATATTTCAATCTTATCCAATATCTTGTCCAAACCCACCTCAAAAATACCGAATCACACTAATTTCATCCAAATCCAGTTACCAACAAGATTTGGACAAACAAACAAAAAAAAAAGGTTTGGACAAACAACCTAATTAAAATTAATTTTTTCCTTCTATGCTCCTCTATGCAATCCCACACGTGAGTATTTTCATTTTTAAACTCTAACCCTCAAACACAAACCACTGCTATAACTTTCACAGCCCCTGCTACCACTACTTCTAAAGCGACTTCTCCCACCACCACCACATCTGCAACTCCAGCTGTAATTCCCACACTGACATCTGCTATGACCATAAAACTCACCACTTCCTGCTACTGCAGCCTAGAAGCTGGCACCTACATCAACCACTTTGAAACAAAAGGCTCTCCCTGTGATGGCACCCAACCTTATACTGACGCTGCATTTAACTTTGAAACACAGAATCTCCTTAAGGCACCACCGAACCATGTACTTTTTTGACTTTGACTTTGAAACAACAAATTTTCCTGATAACTTCTACAAAACTGAAAGTAATTACCCAATTGGCAGTATTGTATTAACTCTGAGACTACATATATTCCCAACAGCATCCCAGAGCCTTATCTCAACCCTCATCCATCATCCATCATCCATCATACACTAAAATCATTCATTCTTTTCACTAGTACTGCATTTCTTATCTCTCTCCTCAGCATCCTCATTTGTTGCCATTTGCAAGACATCTTTTCCCAATTTCGCCTACATCCAAACTTATTTTTTAATCTATGTGTGTGTACTTTTAACATTGAGTTGGAATTTTATGTTATTACTATCTATGAAACCCTAGAAATTGTCTAATACACATTATGTTTATGGATATATGTGCATTTTTCTGAGGAGATGATGTATAGATTCAACCAGATTCTCAAAAGGGCACATAACCCAAAGAAACTTAAAACTGAAACCAATGTGAAAGACCAAGAAATGTCTAGACCTGCAGGGCTAAGCGATGTCACCTATAGTTCATATAACACTTTAATGAACCCTGATATCCTAAGTCATTTCAGAAAAATAAATTGCTTCACTGTTTTTGCTGATGTCTCTTAGTTTTAGAAGGATTTAGGAATGTTTCTCTTGTATAGTACCTACTTCTTGACACAACTCTATAATTATATTATTGCAAGCTATCTGCTTTCAGACTTAAAATTTCTTGTCTAAGAAATTACTCAACCTTCTTAATTTCCCTTGTTTATTTTGGTCATATCGCACTGCCTGCTCAGTTTCTGAGACAGGGTATGCCCCATTTCAGCTTGGGGTTGAAAGCATGTCTGCAACAGGCAACCATGCACAGTCTGTCCCTGAATCACCTGAAGCCCAAACGGTCACAAACAGTGATTCAGTTCAAATGAGTTATTCACTGGCCCCGTACTGTAGGCTAGCAATAGAACATGTCTCCTCACCTAAGCCCAGGAACAACAATGGCCTGAAATTCAGTTCTATATCAACCAAAAAGAAAAACAAATTAACGAAGCCCCTCATCCTACACACTGATTAAAAATAATGCCCAGAGGAAAGTGGGCTCCCCAGAGTCACGGGATCCCTTCCACACAGTGAGGCTTGAGTATTTCCTGTTCTCCCTACTGTAATGTAAGCACCAAGAGGGCAGGGATCTTTGTCCTTTTCGTTCGTTGTTTTACTCTCAGGAACCAAAACAATGCTAACAGTACATAGAGTGAATATATGCTAAATGATGGGTGGGAAGAATAAATTGACTGAATAAAGGAATGAATCAATGTCTATGAAAGCCTGTTGGCTTCCTTTCCACATCCTTCAGCACTATGTTCCATTGCTCCTCTCAATATTCACCCCTTTACCATGCTGTTTTCTGTGCTGTCAATCATATTTAGTCTCCACATCCACTTAAAGCCCCATCTCTTCTCTGAAGTCTTTCTTCACCTCAACTCCCTACAGTGTATACCTCTGCAACGTATTCATCAGTGTACAGAGACCACCTGGTGCTTTGCAATGTTAATGTTATTAACATAGAAGATATGGAAGAAGTATAAGATAAGACCCCAGGAACTCCTCATATAGCTGAAGGAAAACATACCATAGGAAAATAATGAAAGAGCCAAATAAAATAACATCTGATCAGGAGTCAAAATGAGCAATAGAAATAAACAAAAATACTGTGGGTGATTATCATTAGATGTCACTCCAACCCCATCTTTCACTGCTACCCTCACCCCATTTTGTCCCAGCAATAATAGGGAACAATAAAATCACTCATCATATCTAGATACTTGGTCTGCCTGGATGCTCTCCTTGAATTCTTAATGAATTTTTTTATTCTTCAAAATCCAGTTCAAGTGTCAACTTTTCTATAAGCCTTTTCTACCCTTCTGACCCCAATAAAGTTAACCACACTCCCCTTTATGCCTGTGTATACTCAGTATTATAATTTATCAAGTATATAATTACTTGTTAACCAGTGCATTTCCTCTCATCTTTATTGAATTTTAAAACATATATATATATCCTTCAATACAGTACTTCTAGAAATAATACCTACAGAAGTACTCCCACATGTGTGAAAAAAGTATAAGAACATTCATTGTACCACTTATTTTATTATAAAATAAAATGGAAATGGATTAAATATCTACCAAAAGGAAATATAATATACTGTAACCATTAAATAAGTTAATCAAATCTATATGTAAAGAGACATAAAATTGTTCATTATTTGTCAAGTAAATCAAGTAACTTGAAGAGCAATATGCATAATAGACCTCATTTTTTAACATACAATTATATTTTGATGCATGATTTATATGCCCAAATATACATGATAAAACAGGTACCTCTGGAGAGTCATTGGGGAAGGAAATGAAGATGAAGAAGGATTTTAATGTATTTAATTGTCTGTATACTTTTTAATTACACAAGGCATGTCTTCCTGAAATACCCTCTATTCAAATGGTAGACATTCGGTAATATGATGTCTGCAGCTAATAACTCACCTAATGAAGTGTTGGGAAATGAAAGAAACCAAATGATTTCACAGCTGAGTCCTGCCTGATTGGTCTTTCAGTTGCCGACCTCCTGGAGTTCACTTTAAATTCCTTTTGGTAGA
>VMDR010034061.1:0-11175 GCA_007922815.1 Macrotus californicus
ATAAGAGGTAAGTAGACAAGGTCAGGCAAATGTCTACCAATCATGATAGAAAGTTTGAGGATACAAACTTCTAAATATCAGGCATTACGAATATTTTGACATATTATATACTTAATTTTCAACTTTAATTTTTCAGAAATTAAAGAAATAACATCAAAGATGAAAAGCATTTTGAGTATACAAATAAAAGAAGAAAAAAACAAGGTAAAAACTGATTGGATAAAAATCTACACACACACACACACACACACACTTTTGACTAATTATCTAAACACCTAAGGCATTGATAGTGCATTTTTCAACCTGATCATGCACATTACCTTATAGGGACTATTTCCACTTCCTCTAAGGTGGCTGTCTGCTACGTGAACAGTTACTAAACTAACGTCCCTGTTCTTTTTAGAGCTGCTAATAAATACCTTGTAAGGGTTGATAAATAACCCTGAACTACAAACTAGACGGCTCAAATGAAAATGGCAGAAGCAGGAGGAGCGAGATTAATATCTAACTCAAAGCCACTGCGCTAGCACACACTTTAGTGTAACAAGCACTGTTACCTGGACCCTGTTGGAGCTGAAACAACATCCCCCATAGTCTGTACCTAAGCAACGTGCGTATTGTGCCCACACACACTCTGGGCCCCGCTGATAAACCGGCCTCGGCTGCAAGTGAGACTCCCCTCTGCTCCATTCTAAGAGTCCCAATGGCCAGAGAAGTGAACGGGGCTGATAGGAAGTACTAAGTTACACATTTAAAAGTGACGCCTTTGTCCTTTGATATCACTCCCCAACAAGGTTATCACTGAAACTTCTTCCACTCGAGAGAACTGTGTTTCTCAGGCAGCTAAAGTAGCTGCCAACACCGTGCGAGCTGACAGGCAGCTTCAGGTCCTTCCCTTTTTTTCCATTTGGAGTCCTCTTAAAAGATTTGAGTTATCTGTCATCAGGCCCACGTTTAGATTCTCCCAGGCCGAAGCAGCTCAGAAGGTGTTGGTGAAGAGGACACTCCAGACAGGACAATGTGCTTGTCCACAGGGTCAGCTGCGGAAGAATGTGGACAGGCTGCCAGGCGGGCTCACACCGGCCTTGGCTCTGCGGAGGGGAGCCGAGCCCCTGGAGGCTGGCCGGTGCTGAAGGGCGCACTTCAACCTTTCAGCTTGTGCCCAAGCGTCCCGGCAATAGTGTTCCCTGCGAGTGGCCTTCTCAGGGCTCATTTTCCACCCACAAGTTGGAGTGAGGTTGTTGGGGACATCGTCACCCTTAGAGTCACTCGTTTGGCATTAATGACCCTACTTAGCACGTTAGGAGGGCCTGTTGATGTCTGCTCGCTGACCTGCCCCGCAGTCATTACTGCGCACCCTTCACCGAGGCGGTCCAGATAGGGCTTCTTTTAAGATAAACTGGAAGTGACAATGGCGGTGGTTACCTGGGTATGGGCATTTGTCAAAACTCATCAAGCACCCAAAATAGGGGAATTTAACTGTAAGTAAATTCGACTTCAATGGCGTTGATTTTAAAAACGTTTAGGAATCTCAAGGTTAGATAAAAGAAGAACGCTGCTGTCATCGGGAGAGTGTTAATTTCTGTTGCTGGCGCAGGAATAAACTGAGTAGAGAATACATTAACCATGCAGGATCAGTAGGAAAACCAGCTCATGATCGATGCATTTCACAACGATGCTATAGAGGAGCATGCCTCCCATTTCATTGTTGCATGCCCGTCCTGCATGGTGCACAGCACGTCCGAGGCCGTCGATAAATGTTAGTGAAATAATTGGTGTTTGAAACTGCAGTCTCTGGCATATAGAGGGCCATCGCACATTATTGCCTTAACATGTTTCTTCAATGTGCAAAGCAAAGGAATAGTGTAATACAAATGTTTATTTCATTAGCCTACAGCTGAAAATATGTTTTTGAACTGTTTGGTAAATATCCTTTAACATTATCACACTTTTCTTGCTGTTTGGCAAGTTCCCCTTCTTGGATGTTCGTTCGCTAACTTGGATGGCCAACATCAGAAGTATCCGAGCTCTTCGCAATGTGCTGCATCCAGATTTGTTCTCTTCGGAAAATCAAGGGTTTTCCTGTCTATTTAATTTGGTGTGTGTGCTGCTTTCTACACCCTGATCCATAACTATACACCTGTTGCGGGGTGGCTGGGGAAAACAACAAGCTTTGAAATCCCGTCTCTGTGCATTCAAGAGGGCAGCGGTGGGAGAGGGATAGGAGTGAGAGAACAGTGCTCCCTGTCTCGAAGTTACCAGGGCTTTGAGCGACTGGGGGAAGCATGCTGTAGGAAGGACTGTGCCTTGATTTATGGAGATGCCTTTTCAATTTGGCTGCTTTCAGAAAACATCTACTTTAAGTCATTTAAAATAATGGAATCTAAAGAGACAAAAAAAGATGAGAGAAAGGAAATGGGTGAATCTTCTTTTTGGTTGCAGGAAGGTGGGGGAGGGTGTCACAATGTTGGGAGGTAGTGAAATATGTAGCGGAGTATATGGCTGGAGGCTTTTCTGCTTAATCCGTGGCTCCCAGAGGTCTTTAAGGTTGGTACTCAGGTTAGTGTCTGACAGGCCAGGAAAGCATCCGAGTGGAGGGGAAGCATCTTTGCTTCAACCCAGGACAGAGGAAGGGATGGAGCCCTCATTTCCAAGGGGTATATTTTAAACCCTCCAACAACAGTACTCAACATTTAAAATAATTAACTGAGTTTCTTAAAATATTTATAAATTAACACATTCCTAGAATGTTTCCAACCTGACATTAGTAATGATTATATGTGCCTTTTTTTCTTATAACAAACTCTTAGTTGAGTGAGTGAAATCATTTCACTTAATGCTAATGTGAGGACAGACAGAGGAAAAAGGAGACGCAGGAACACAGAGAAGCGTGGCTCTGTGTTCACCACCACCCCGCTGCGCTTCCCGTTCGGACCCGGCATTCTCTTCCGCTCATCATGTTGACCCTCACCAGGGACCCCTCTCACGCACAGATTTCGCCCTTACACTGTCAGCTGCCTCTCTCTGCACCACTCTTGGCGTCTAACACACTGCATGATGCTTATTGAATGTTTCTGGAGTGAATGAGTAAATTCACAAATAAATGTGTGCATGTGCACCAGCGCTTACTGTGCCTAAACGCATCAGCTGTTTCCATTTTCTCTTTCTTCTTCTATTACTAGGACCTCCAAGTGCAAGCTGAGCACAGGGCTTCTTAGTTTCCATTTTTCAATTTTTCTTGCAGCTGATTTTAACCATATGACTAAATTCAGACCCTTGAGATATTAGACAAGATGCCTGAAAATTTTGATGTTTCTAACTGAGGACAAGCTACTGGTTTTGAGTTTCCACTTTTTCCTCCTCTCGTGAACTGGAACACAAACTGGACTGAGGCAGGTCCAAACACGCAGAGGATACTGTTCTGTGAGATGACAGAGTGTGAAGACAGAAGGAAGCTGGACCTCGGAATGACAACTTGACAACTTGTAGCAAATGACAATCTTTCAGCCTGGACCACCCAAACTGGAGCAACAGGAAGAAGTAAATGTCGATTTCATTTAAACTGTGTCATTTGGGGGTCTTTGTTATAACGACTTAACTCATATGCTAACTAATATCCTTCACTCGTAGATACATGTGAGTGTGTAGTATATATTGGGTTGGCCAAAAAGTCTGTTTAGTTTTTTCCTAAAAAATTAAAGACACATTTTTCATTTTCACCAATAACTTTATTGATTTAGAAGTTTTGAGTATGTTGGCTATCTGTCATATGGTATAATGTTGATTATTCTCAGTTAATGTCTCAACTTGATCGCTATCAACTTCAGCTGGTCTACCAACCATGGAGCATTGTCCAGGGAGAAATCTCCTGCCCGAAACTTCGCAAATCGCTTTTGACACATTCGATCAGTCCCAGCACCTTTTCTGTGCACTGCACAAGTCTTTTTTGAATTTCAGTTGTGTTTTTACCTCTCTTGAAATAATAAAGTGTAATATGCTAAAAATGTCGCTTATTTCCTTCCGCCTTCAGTATTAAAATGGCTACACAAAAATTCATGAATTTTGATAACATTTTTATAAAATGTATGCTAATACAACAGCTGTCACATAAACATCTAACAAAATTGTTTCAAATGAACTTAAAGACAACTAAGTACTACGAGAGCCATCTTATGAAAAACAAACAAATGAACTTTTTGGCTGACCCAGAACATGCAATTACATACCCATGAACTGAGGTAAAAGGGAAAGGAAGAAAACTATCTAAATGACCCCATTAAAAAAAACACAAAAAACCTTTGCTAAAACTCCACAGGTGAACCTATAATGCTTATGTAACAATTTGCCATTTTCCAGACTTGAAAACTACTGCTGTGCAAAAAGACTTGAAAGTCAATGCCTTGATTTTGAGTTTGTGACTGAATTGTTATGGGCATCATTTTCAAAATCTATGATTTGAGGTCTAAAATTTTATTTATCTTTGAAATTTTAATATGCTTCCTAATATAGTCATATACAATTTTGAAGAAACTTCCTAATGGTCTTGCATATAAAGTATTTCTGAACTTAACCACAGGGCTTATGAGAAAGAACTAGATGCCTGATTAGCGTATTCCCTCTGGAGTCAATAATGAACATGTTCCCTTATATTCCAATACTTTAGAAAGATAAATCACAAGATTAGCGGTTGTCGGAACAAGTCTTTTCCCTTGGGATCCTTTCTTGACTTCCCAGCTCTCCATCAGCAAGACCAAGCCAAAAGACCTGGCACTCGTGTAGATGTAGAACAGACAGCAACTGAACTTTTCTTTGTTCTCTTCTAAATTTTACTATATAACATTTTTCACATCTGAATTGACAGTATTTATTATACCTATTGGTGTATCAAAGATTGACATTCTTTGTTTTTAGTTCTTCCATTCTTTGTCACCTCAAAATTATTGCAACAGTCTATAAGCATGATTATAATAATTCACCAAGGCAATTGCGGTAGCTCAGTGGTTGATACAAAGAGACTTAACGCATGTTTCCTATCTTTAAGGTGCCTGCAGACTCATGGGAAAACAGAACACACACACACACACACACACACACATCAAAATGAAAGGTAACGTTACAGAGCTTTTTACCCAAGGATCTCAGGTATGAGAGGGACACAAGTGTGCTGGGGAAGCTGATGCTTTACTAGCTCATGTGGATTTGAAATAGACCTGGAGATATAAGTAGGTCCTACCCGGGAGGCCTGAAGGTGGAGCCAGGTGGAAAGAAGGAATGAGTACATCATATCCACTGCTGCTTGGTTTCATGAAAGCTGCCGGCTCAGGCAGAGCATATGTGTAGTACAGGCTTTAGGGATTGTTTTGGGTCAAATTAATCCAGTTCTTGAAAATGAACTTCATGAGTATGGATTTTATTCATTTTTTTCAAGGAAGGAAGATACATAAATATCAGCTTTTTAGAAAGATTGAGCTCAAAGCATTATGTTAAAGGGATACGAGAAAATGAACCAAAACCAGAAAAGTAAATCAGAGCAAAATTGCAGGGTGTAAGTTTAAACTAGAGAAAAATCACAAAATAGGGTTCCAGAACCCTATTCTATTGACAAAGAACTTACATTTAATATTTTTTCAATGTTCCCTCCACTGCCGTACCTTAATTGAGAACTGTCTTCTCATTGCTAATGCTGCATCTTGGAGAATTTTTATTTTATTAGCCGTACCAGTAAAAGTAGTAGTAGTGGCTGTCATTTGGTAAATTTTGTTGGTCACTATCTAGTTAATGTGCGGGACTGTATGTAAGTTACGTGTTGAACCATGTGACGTTGCCACTCTTACAGGCTAGAGCAAGGACTGAGAGCAGCAATTTCACATGGTGCGCCTTAGCCTCCCTTGAGCCTCATATGAGTTAGTGACTCTTATTATTTGGATTCCCATGGAAGGAAACTGAGGCACAGGGGGGGTAATTTTCCCAGGGTAGTAAGAGCAGCATGTGGCAGAGCTGGGGTTCAAGCACCCGTGGTGTGGCCCCGGAGTTCGCGTAGCAACGCACCAGTGGGCTGCCTCCTCTGTACCGAACCCTCATATCTTGGGTAATCTTGCCAATAATCTGAGGAAATAGACACCTTCCCATTTTCAGGGTAAGAAACGTGACACATGAAAAAGTAACTTGCCCATGGAACCCACGTAAGAAGAAAAAGTCGGGATTTGAAGCTGGCCCTGTCTGACTCCGCAATGTTGTTACTCAACCCCTGTACTTTCTTTGGAGAGAGGAGGCAAGATTGGGAAACTTCCAGGTCCCTACTCATGATTTCAGCAGATTGCTCTAAAATCTTTTTCTGCTTAGTTTATGGATGTTGTCAACAGCCCAAAGTTTTCCACCTCTGTAAGCTGATATTTTGAAATTCTACCCCTCTCAGGTCTACTAAACATTGCCTTGGACTATGAACTGACATCAATTGCTTAATCACATTTCACCTTACCTATTAGTCCCTTTCTTGTTTCACTTCGTACCCAAATCATAACGGAGGCTACAGTTATTTCACTTTCAATTTCCTAACCCCATTCAAACAGTTGCTTCAGTTTACCAGTTAATCTGGCTCAACCAAACTGCCAATTCTCTCCAGTTCTGTTCTCAGGCAATATGGATATAGCCGGAGAAAATTACAGAATCAGCTGGATTGCCTTCAATATAAATGTTTGACTTTCCATGTTAGCTCCACCCTTGATACTACACAGTGATCTTTTTTAAAAAAGTCATTTCACTCATTTATCTCATTTCTGAAGTTTGCAAATACATGCAGAAGTTGTTTGGAGCTGTTTCTTCTGTTCTTAAACTGCCGATTCTTTTCTCTTTCTTCCTACTCTTAATCCTTCATTCAGTGCACAATGAAAACTATGCATTCTTCAGCTTTACCACCATATTTATCTCTTCTCTCAAACCAATATTTCATCCTACTCAGTGAAAAGCTGCTCCATCTGCCCCCTCCCTCCAAAGATAACCCTTCTCCCCAAGTTTCATTCTTCCCCAGGATTTTGAGCACAGATTATCTTTTCTCTTTTGAATCATAAATCTCCCATTCATTTTTAATGAATCTCTTGTTCCTACTTAAAAACATACTCAAGGCTTTAGCTGCTCTTTCCTAAAAGGAAAATAAATCAGCACTTGATCTGGATGCAGAGAAGATGATCACAGTGACAGGTGCCAGCTCTGCCCCAGAGCCATGGAGGGGTCTCACTTGGTCCTGAACCACTTCTCTGTCTTAGCTTTTCTCGCAGAATGCTTCCAAACTTCTCCAGATCTCCCCAGCTCTCATCTCATGCTCTATTTGCTATTTACAGATTCACCTTGCTCTTTATCCCACAAGCTCAGCATTGCCTCTATTTTAATCTATGCTGTCTTTTATTTTAATATTTATTTATGTATTTATGTATGTATGTATGTGTGTATTTATTTATTTATTCTTTTTAGGCATCTTCTTCTCCCTATGGAGGATTCTCCAGCCATTTGACTGGGATGCAAATCATTCTTTCACTCTCTGATGTCTTAACTCCTTTCTTAATCACACTCCCAAATCTATCCCAAGCATGGTTTATTAGTGTTTCCTACACAAACTCTCTTAGATGTTTCCCTCTCTTGAGGTCATGGTTTATTCTCAGCACTTTACTGAAACTACTCTTCCTGGAAAAATCAATGCCCTTCAAGTTGAGTTTGTAAATCAAATTCTCTAGTTTTAATTTTTTCTTCTTTCTGCTCTGTGGTCAAATCATCTTTCTGCAGCATTTCTTTTTTTTCTGGATTCTTTGAAAATATCGCCACTTATTATTTAATTCTGGAAACTCTTGAGCATGTTTCATATTATTGGTGATATGTTAGGCTGTAGGAATAGGAAGATGTACCAAATTGGACACACCTTTTGTTCTGAAGAAACCAATGGTCTACTGAGGGACACAGACAACGAAGCTAGCTTTTGGAGTATGGGGTATTAAGTGCTATGATAGAACACAAAAAAACCTGGAGGGACTATGGTAGTACAAAGCACATGAAAGGAGAGTTTCTTGGGTTGGGAAGGCTCACTCTATCTTTTATTCCTACCTCTTCATTATCAATATTCTCCAGACTTACCTTTTCACCTTTCTGCCCCGTTTTTCCAGCACTGCTTTATCTTTTCTACTTTATTTAAAGTCTGACTCAATATTAGTAGCTCTCTTTATCTGCCAAATTCAAGACGACTTGCTGCTTCCTGTAATTTCTTCAGTTTACTAAAAAATGTGTTCATTTGCTTTCCTACAAAATCTGTGTTTCCTCCTGAGAGGTCTTTGGTAGCTCATAGCCTTATGTATTCAGTCCCCAAGTTAGTGACGTCATGTCAGTCTGGAATACTACTACCATACTGCTCATCATTTGAATCTCCAGCTGAGTAAGAATGAGCTACTTAAAGACTGACCCCTGGCTCCTTCATTTTTTTGCAAAGCTCAGTGATGTTTCTAAATGACTACGTGAGAGGAGGGAGCAGCTTAAGAATTATTAACTGCATGCTAGGAATCATAGGCAGCGTTCAGGTCTGAGTCTTGTGCATGGGGAGAAAGGTCACATCCTCCATTCTGAGTAAGGGAGTGGAAAATGTAAACTCATGATGTGCTTTGACTAGTTTTAGGTGTGAGGTATTGGGGAGGCTTGCAGGCAGAGCAATTCAGGCTGTATTTGGACATACTGCTCTGGATCTGACAAAGAAATCTGAGGGAATTCACTAAAGAGAAGGATGGGAATGACACCATTAGAACTTAGATACAGGAAAACAGGAAAAAATGGTTCAAAAGTTTTAACGATGATTAATAGTACTGTGTGGGTGCTGCTACAGGCATGGAGACACCAGTGGGATTTCCTGTATACAGTGGTTTTGGTCAGAACGGAATACCCAAGTGGCAAAGCGCCTGCATATCTAATTAGACCACTAAAGCAAAGCTAGAGACAACTGTTGGACTGGAATGACGTCTTGTCACAAAGTCTGAGGTGACGGGGAATGACGTTTGGTTTGATCAGTCTGGTGAATAACAACGATGTTCTCTCCTCACTGCTGTATGTGACAGCCGAGAAAAGAGCTTTTGTGAGAGATGCTCAGCCACATTGACAAAAAATTAAAACGGCACCTGAATGAAGTAGAAAAGAACACCAACTGATTGTCCCATTCGACTGAGTGACCTTGTAGAATGATAGGGGCAGGAGTTAGGTGGCAGGTGGGTAAGGAGAAAACAAGGACGGAGGTAGTGAACATAAAGCACGTGCCAAGGGATTTGGCAGAAATGGAAGAGGAAATGTAAGATATTAACTCAAGTAGTCACAAAGTAAAAGTGTTTCGTTGTATTTTCATTTCCTCTGCTTCCCTTTCCCCATTTCTTTTCTTGTTTTACTTGGTGATGGTGGGGCATGGAAGGGCTCCTACTTTGTTCGCAGGTACATGGGAGGTAGGTAGAGTAGAAGAGAAAGATGAAAAGGAATATTTGAGCACGAGCTCAATTTAATGAATAGCTCTCCTGGAAGGGTCTCTTGGGTTAAACACAGCTCAGCTGGTGTTAGGTAAGTCTATTCACTAAGCCTGGCTGCAAATAGTTCTTTCTCCAGGGCATAAAGCTACTTTGGTGGCCGGAGTCCAGAATTGTTAGGAGATTTTTTTTGCCTTAAATTGGGGATGTTCAAGCATGTAGAGATCTAATCCTTCCCCTGACCTCTACATACTTTACTTTGTGGTTTTAGGGGAAATGGGCCAAGGCAGGGGATGGGAACATGCCATTCACAGTGGGGACGGGTGGTTATACACAATCTCGATATTTTTAGCATTTCTTTGCTAACAGTTTATTTGGAGGATGCAAAGTTAATATTTGTTTAGGTGCAAACCATAGGGATTTTATCAAGTGCAATAATAAAATAAAGTCATCGAAATCTTCTGTAGAAATTGATATGTTTTATTACAAGTTGCCTTTGTGAATACGAATTCATGGAGGCTCATGTTCTCCATCAACTTTTTCACGTGAGGCCCCTTAGAAAACAGAGTTGACTGGTTGGGTTTTATCTGATTGGCAGCATAATTAGGTGTAATTGGGTGTCTTTTCTTGTTTAGGGGAAAGTTTTTAAAAATTGTATTCATTATTAAGCAACATACATTAGTATGACTTTTCTAACTCTTTAATGAACTCATTCCAGAATCCACATTTATTTAAAAACACCCCTTTTAAAGTTATAATTTAATAACTTAATTCATTTCCACATGTACATATTTGAGTTCTACCACCTTTTCAAAGCCCGAGAAATGCCTACGACTGACTTGAGCCGCTTCCCGTGAAGAGTTAGCACAGTGATTCCGCATAATGAAAACCATCTCCTGCTCAATACTGAAATCCATTCACATCCTCAAATTAGATTTTATATAAAGGAATTACAAGTTGTCTCATTACTTAGAACTCTGTGCATTTCTGACCCAGAAAAATGCCTAGAACTCTGTAAAAACATTCAGTTCTTAAGGAAAAGGTGATTGCCCCTTGGTGCTGGCATCCTTTGTAACAAGATTACCAGGAGTCGACACCATATGGCATTTATGTGTCAGGCTGGGAGCAAACCTGCTCGATATGCAGAATTATTTGTTCGGTGACAGATTTCTGGTCACGTCTCACCTTTAAGTGGATCCATCTACTTTGGGCCATTCCTATCTGTGGCTGAGAGCAGACCTTAAACACAGGGCAGCCTCGTGAATTTGGCATTCCTGTTATCCCTCTTTCTGAAAAACACTCCACATGTCTTGTTTTCTGAACACCTGTGGAGCTTCTCTGCAGCCACCCAGCAAAAACGAGGTGGGAGACGGCACAGAGGATTAGCATCTAGTCTCCAATGTGAACATCTGGGACTTGACCCCAATTACTTGCATAATTCTTTGATACCAACCTCATTTCAATTTAAATAAATTATGTCTCTAATATCAAATATATAATAATATATACCATCTAATGTCTAAAATTTAAAAGTTGACTAACCAAAAACAATATTACAAATACCAAAAAACAAATATTACCAAGAGCTTTAAATTTTATAGAGGTATCTGACCCCAAGATCATTTAGAACTTCAATATTTGACAAAACCAAAAAAAAAATCAACAAATAAAGAAGTCAACAAAACACAATTTTTGC
>VMDR010034062.1:0-11172 GCA_007922815.1 Macrotus californicus
CCCATTAAGGATGCACGGGAAATATAGTGTATTATATTGTTACTTAAAATATTCTTTCTAGCCTATATAAATTTATTAACCAATGTCACTCCAACAAATTCAATTTTTAGAAATTATTTTGTTTGAATCAGTTCTGAATTGTTTTGAGTTAAGACATTACATGCTTTTAAAGTAAGGCTATAAAACAAGATACATTCAGAAAGACTAGCTTCTACCCCTTTTTTATTTCCCTATAAGTAACCATTTTTAAAAGTTTTTCATGTAATATTACTCCTTTTGGAAAATAAAAACATACACATACACATGAATATTTGTATTTTCTATTTCCAAGACAAACGGAAGCACTCTAAGTATATTTTTCTGCACTTTTCAGGGGTTCATGGGTAGGAATTCATCCGTGGATCCAGAACCCCTGGTCTAGAAGGGAAGGCACACGTGTCAGGAAGTCATTGTAACGCAGTTGCTCACTGACGATGCAGAGAGCAAATGCCACTCAGGACAAGTCATGGCGCAGTTCTAGGGCAGGTGAGTAGGTAGGTTAGGGAGAGTTTCAGGAGAATGGCCTCTGAGCTGGGTTTCAAAGACCAAGCTTGACAGAGCCTGCAGAGTATGCTAGGAATCGAGAAACATCCTCTGTATTACAGATCAGCAACTCGTGTGCTGGTGCAGCACGGGGAACATTTGCACTCCATCAGAAAAGTCTGAATAATGTTCTTTAAAGACCTTTTGGGATATGTGGGATCCTGTTTCATAGGCTGCCTGGGCTGATACTTAGTCCAGAAGTATTTCCTAAAGAAGCTGTAAGAAAACAAATCCTCCTTTATCCATTAATGTGATATTTAATGAACTTCGCATGGTTTTTAATGAAGAAAACATAAACAGTGCTTAGTTTACAAACTCTGTTTAGTGGAAGAATGAATAAAAAATGTTTTTTAAAAGTGTGTAGTCTTTTCTCTGACTGATATTCCTTTAATCTGTAGTTACTAAGCATCAACTAAATGCCGAGCGCTCTTCTGCATATGCACAGGAAACACGGGAAAAACAGCGGTAGTTCCAGTTTAACGTTTTCAAAACTAAAGCATATTTTGTTCCTGTGTTTCACAGAGAAGTTGTGCTTTCTCAAAACCCTGAAGGAAGAAGTTTAAGTTTTTTGGAATAGACAAGAAAGTATAGTGTGCTTTTTTTAGATCTGCAGGGAAACTCAGTAATGAGTAATTCCACATAGTGCTGTGTCTTGACTGCAGTGGTTGTTCCACAGATGGAGGGATGTGATAAAGTGACATAAAAGTACATACATTGTATGCATGCCAGATTCTAGGTTTTGATTTTTTTAAAGATTGTCTTGATTTATTCTTAGAGGGAAAAGGAGGGAGAAAAAGGGAGAGAAACATTGATGTGTGAGAGAAACATCAATTCATCGCCTCACACACACACCCCAACCAGGGACGGCCCACAGTGCCCTGCTTGGGGATTGAACCAGTGACCTTTTGCTGTGCAGGACGAGGCCCAACCACCTGAGCCACACAGGTCAGATCTGATATTGTCTGAAGCCATGTAAGATTTAACTATTGGGAGAAATTGGGGTCTCTGTATTATCTTTGCAACTTCCTGTGAGTCTATAATTATTTCAGAATAAAAAGTTTTCAAAAAAGGATTGTTACCAGTAGTGGGTGTTGTTTTGAGAATAGATTGCAGGAGTCCAAGGCTAGTTAGTAATATTAGGAGGCTGTTAACAATAACCCAGGAGGAAGATAACGGCTCTTGGACTAGACTTGGGGGCACTGTAGTGGGATGAGGATGGGGTAAGGAGTAGTTGAAATCTGGGTCTGCTTTGAAAGGAGAGTTAATAAAATTTGCCGAAGGGTTTGGATTTGTGATGTGTGAGAGAGAGAATGACAATACCAAGATTTTTGGCCTGGTCACCTGGAAAATGAAGAAAATAGGTAGTAGCAAGAAGCAGCAACAAGTAGAAGCTTGGTATGAGGTAGATGAATTCTGAGCAAGGGAGACAAAATAACAACCCCCTTGCCTAGTCTGACGGTTTGGGGCTGCAAGAGTTAGGGGCAGTACGATATTCAAGTGCGCTCTTTTTAACCTGTTGCAGGGCAGCTTAGTTATCTTGGCCTTGTTCTGGCTCTTCTGAAAAGAAGAACTTGTTTGATAAACGAGAATTCACCTCCACACATGTAGAAAGAAGAGACTATAGAACAGAGTGGAAAGCAAAGAACCTCTCGCTGTGATTATCTGGAACTGGCAGACATTTCTTCAGGTAGCTCCTTGCACTTAGCACATGTGCCACCTTTCCCTGTTCTAGACTAGGTTACTTCTTCACGGTGGGAAAGGAAAAGTTTGTGCCCTGCAGCTGGACCTCCTGTCAGGGTATTTTCACTTTCAGTTAGTGTTTGGGTCAGTTAGGAGTTGTGGAGTTAGCAGGCAGGAGGAGACTCTGACTGCAAGGAGTGTGGCTCCCCGCCACCACCCTGTGAGTGGTGTGCCGCGGACACTGCAGTGAGCCGGGCCGGGCGGTCAGGGCAGCGGGAGGTGTATTTTTACTCTCCAAAAGGTTAGAATCTAAATGTATCACAAGCTCTTTCTCCCTGAGTCAGATTGGGACAAAATTACAAACAGTGAATTCTGAAACAAACTTTATACATGCTGGTGTTCTCATACTTTGGAAACTTCAGAATTCATTTTCTCTACTTCTAATAATATTCCTCATGAGATGCAGAAATCCCTTAGCGTCACTAACTTCTTTTTATTTTGTGAGAAAGAGCAGATTTAAAAAAGATTAAATAAGTCTAGTGCCAAGTGGTTTATTGTAACTGGAAAGTGAGAAAGAAAACTTAGACTCCGTGCTTTAGATAAGAGCTTGAGACAACAGAGCCGTTTTCTCCTGTTAGCTGAGTTACCTCGTCCTCGTCTGGGCTCACGTGGTTGCAGTGCAGTTCTGACAGAGAAAAACTTAAAATTTGCCTGAGACGTATGTAGAGTGGCAACGAAATAGATATGCAGTTAATCGATAGTGAAAACGAACTTAACCTCGAGGGAGTTTCTGCAAGCGGGTAACTGAAGATCGCCCCTGCTGGGGTCGGGCTGAGGTGCGGTGCGGGTGGTTTGGGACGACGGTGTGGGTGGCACCTCCCCTGGTGTTCGGGAGAGCTGGCGTATTGAACTGCCTGTGAGAGGCAGAGCAGCTCTCTAGGTTCCTTGCAGCTGGGGCTTATTCTGACAACATTCAGGGTGTATTTTACTCTAAATATTGAGTGGTTCGGGAGCCATTTTGTTTCATTTGCCTTTCTGATACCCCAGTATTTATTCAAACGCTGTGACTTGGTGTTAAGTGCAGTCTGGGCTACTGCGCTGGGTTTCTTTGCTGGAAGTAAAATATCGCATTTGAGCTTGAGGAACTTTTGCTTACTGCCTATAGCGTACACATAACATAAAACAGCTGTTTGTGGGCAGCTGGAAGGCAATTTCATTTCAGGAGGGACTGAAAGCCGCTGCTGGCTGCTGGCCTCCTCGCACACCCACCAGACTCTAGGTTTATACTGAAAGCAAACTAACAGGGTAGGGGGTACGGGGGTGTAGTAGTGAGATGGGAAATAATAAAAGCAGAGGCAAAGTTTGCATGACATTGAGCCTTTAAGATGGTCGTGTGTTTGGAAAGGAGCACAGTACCCCCGAAGAGGAGAAAACGTGAACAAACATCAAAGGCAGTGGCTAGGAGAAACAGCTGATGTTTGCAGCCAACACTTTTTAAAAAGTGATCCGTATATAGTTTTCATTTTTATAACTGTAGGGATTTTGTAGGTACCTTTAGAAAAAGCACTGTAAACTTGAAGCTGTTTTACCCACTGTGCCTTCATAAATACCCTTTAACCAGAACCATGTAACAGTGACAAGTGACTTACACGCTTTTCAAGTGCTACAGAACCCTGAAAAACCTTGCGGTGTATTAACCAAATTCTTAAGTGTTCTCCGTATAATACTGCGTAGATGTTGGAAAAGACAGCTTTTAGAGTCTTTCAAGTTATACATGACAACTCTTAATCACAATTAAAGTTTATGCCCAAATACACTATTTTTCCTTTGTCATAGCACGTAACCGATTTTTTCCTATTTGGCAGAATTTGGCAGATCAGGAGGTGGGGGTGTTGGCTGTGTAAATGAGTTGTCCAGACAACCAGTGTGTCATTGTAGAGATAAAACAAAATTGGGCTACATTCCACCAGCTCCTGGCCTGCGTACGATTTTGAGAACTTTCCAGTCATTTTAAGAAAATAAAGTACTTGGGAAATATAAAGAGTTTTTTTAATAAATGAAAATCACTTATTTTGCAAATTACTAAATTAATCATTCTGTTGTATTTAAGATGCTCTTTGATGTGTTCTGGTAATTAGTATTTACTGCCAGACAAATGTCTCTTGGACATTTTAATTAACGGTTGGCTTGGCCAAATGAGCTTCTGATGGTAAACCTTCATAAGGGTTTATTTTTATGTTTCTCAAGAATAGCTGTCTCTTCAAAGCTCTGTAATTAGACAAAGTTTAGCAGCTAAAACATATTATTAGAATAATTAGACCTTGGGTTAAGAGAAATAGAGGGGTCAAAGGAGCAGGTACTATTAGAGAATGGACTTTTGAAACAAAACATAGTATTGTGCATCTTACGGGTGTCCAGTTAACAGCTTGTATTAAGTTACCATCCCTAGTTAGGACTTCGTGCTGTTTAAAATTCATATGACAGGTCTCCCCAGAAGCCTAAACGCACCAGAGTATGAGCTCATTTATCACCACCTCTAAACTCCCATAAAAAGCTGTATTCTTGTCCTCTTAATTTCTAAACTGAAGACTCCTTATATTTTTTTTCATTACTAAATTGGTACTCTTGGGCATAATCATGATTGTTTTTGAGGGAAATGTCTCAAAAGGTCTTGTGTGTGGGTCATTGATAACCCTAACAATTCCTTTGAGGGGTTTTTCTGAATAATTTAAATGATTTACTTACAAGACACTGTTATTAAAATTACTATATTTTTGGTCTCCAAAATTCTATGTTCTTTATGGTCAGAATGTAGTTTAAATTACTTGAAAATCTTCTCTGAAAATGGATTGTCATTTAATTCCCCTTCTTTATGCTTCCCTTCTATTTTTTGTCCTAAGCCCTTAGTCTTAGCAGTCATTACTAGGACATATGTTTTATCCTAGACTTCCTCTTTGTGATGGAGAAAAGATATACCTAACTGGTCCTCTACATGATTGAGATGGCACCAAGGCAGTTGGGTAGTATTGCTAAAACAACTATTGTTAAATGATAATACATTTATTTATAGTGTTCTAATTTTCTACTTTTCCACTGTCTCAGGATGCTGATGATGGCAAATGTGTCCTTTTCCTAGCTAGAGCAGCTGGTTTAAGGATAGTGCTGATGAAACTATTACAGATTTCAAACAGAGCAAATTGCATCATTTCTAACCTCATTAGCTGTCATGACCTGTATAGAATTTGTTGGTTATATGAAGAAGTGGGTTAAGGATATGTATGTCATTGCTTCAATATAAACGTACTACCATTGTTGGTAAAAAAGTACATAAAGAACTTACGGTACTGATTATGGATCAATCATGTCATTTATAAATACAGAAAATAGCGTGATTCATGGTATTACAAAGTTTATAACATGTAAATTCTTTTGCTATATACCTTAGTAACATAGTTGATGAAATTATTCCATTTAAAGTAGTAGAAAATGCTCTTGGTTTTCTCTTGATGTTATCTGTAAAAATTAATAATATAGTTATAAAAAAATTTGGTGAGCACAGTAAATGCAGATGTAAAGATGTAGGCATATTATAATGCATTACAGAGAATAGTCACCAAATAAATACGTTTTTATGTCAAATTGTAAAACTTTGAGAAAGCCGAAGAGATATTAGCCTTAAGTTTATTGTGACTCTGCTTTTGACTCACCTTTTAGCACAGGAAATATTGCAGGTACTTCAAGTGTGCATTTGCTGTGTATATGTATAAACTTTTTCAATGGAGCTATGAAAAGGAAGGCATTAAGTGTTATAATCTTTGAAAAATACCACTATATCCCTCAGAATTCTTTTTTTCTTATTGTGGTAGGGCAAGTGTATTCTTATGCACATGTATGTGTAACAGGATTTCTACTTAAAATAATTTGGGCACTGATTGCTAGTAAATTGTTATAGATAAAAACCAAGACTGTAACTGTGTTGTTTTGTGTCTTTATTTCACTTGTTTTAACTCATTCATTGGGTGGGCCTCCTTGCATCCCTCCTTACATCTACCTTTTGAAGTTATTCTAGTGTCCAAAATGAGAACTGACTGTGTCCTTCTTCATCACAGACCACCTGGTGGCTCATGGTAGAATGGCAGAAAAGGAGGCCCGGCGGAAGTTCAAACAGATCGTCGCAGCTGTCTTTTTTTGTCACTGTCGGAATATTGTCCATCGTGACCTAAAAGCTGAAAATTTGCTTCTGGACGCCAATCTGAATATCAAAATAGCAGGTGAGAGACATGTTGAAGATGTGAAATAAGAATGAAGGAGCATTTCCTTCAAGGTTCTTAAAGCTGGGGATTGTTTATTTCCATCTACTCAGGAAAAAAGTATTGTCAAAATAAAGGGTTTTTGTGTGTGTCACTTGAAAACTGATAAATTTTCAAAATACATTTATGTTATTGGCTGGGAGGAAGGAAGGAAAGGGGTGATATTTAAAGTTCTTGTTTTGGACTTCTGGCTAAGATGGAGGCTTAGGTAGACACACTGTGCTTCCTCGCACAACCAAAAGAAGGACAACAACAAATTTAAAAACAAAAAACAACCAGAACTGACAGAAAATTGAACTGTATGGAAGTCCAACAACCAAGGAGTTAAAGAAGAAACATTCATCCAGACTGGTAGGAGAGGCAGAGGTAGGCAGCTGGGCAGAGAGGACTCACAGCAAGGCAGCAGCTGGAGGACCAGGGCAGGCAAGGCCGTGACTGGCGGACAAGGTGAGGCGGTAGATTGCGGACTGGGCAGTCCCACATTCATGAATAGATAAACTGGGAGGAACAACTGGGGAGGGAGACAGACCGAGCAACCCAGGGTTCCAGTGCAGGGAAATAAACCTTCTAACCTCTGACTGAAAACACCTGTTGTGGGGGTTGAGGCGGCAGCAGGAGAAACTCCCAGCATCACAGGAGAGTTTATTGGAGAGACCCACAGAGTCCTAGAACATATATAAGCCCACCCACCCGGGAATCAGCACCAAAAGGGCCCAATTTGATTGTGAGTGTCGGGGGAAGTGACTGAAAACCAGCAGAGAGTGAAGCAAGCAGCACTGTCCCCTCTTGGACCCCTCCCCCACATACAGTGTCACAACGAGAGATGTGGGTGTCCCTGCCCTGTTGAACACCTAAGGCTCCGCCCCTTACTACGTAACGGGCGCGCCAAGACCAAAAAAAAGGCCCAAATGAAAGAACAGATCAAAGCTCCAGAAAAAAATACAATTAAGCAATGAAGAGATAGCTAACCTATCAGATGCACAGTTCAAAACACTGATTATCAGGATGCTCCAGGAACTCACTGGGTACTTCAACAGCATAAAAAAGACCCAGGCAGCAATGAAGGTTACATTATGTGAAATAAAGAAAAATCTACAGGAAACCAACGGTGACGGGAAGGAAACCGGGACTCAAATCAATGATGTGGACTAGAAGGAAGAAACATTCAACCAGAACAGAATGAAGAAACAAGAATTCAAAAAAATGAGGAGAGGCTTAGGAACCTCCAGCACAACTTTAAACATTCCAACATCCGAATCATAGGGGTGCCAGAAGGAGAAGAGGAAGAGCAAGAAATGGAAAACTTATTTGAACAAATAACAAAGGAGAACTTCCCCAATCTGGCAAAGGAAATAGATGTCCGGGAAATCCAGGAAGCTCAGAGAGTCCCAAAGAAGTTGGACCCAACAGAGGAACATACCAAGGCACATCATAATTACATTACCCAAGATTCAAGATAAGGAGAGAATCTTAAAAGCAGCAAGAGAACAGGAGACAGTCACCTACAAAGGAGTTCCCATAAGACTATCAGCTGATTTCTCAAAAGAAACCTTGCAGGCCAGAAGGGGTTGGAAAGAAATATTTGAAGTCATGAAAGGCTAGGACCTCCATCCAAGATTCCTCTATCCAGCAAAGCTATCATTTAGAATGGAAGGGCAGATAAAGTGCTCCCCAGATAAGGTCAAGTTAAAGGAGTTCATCATCATCAAGCCTTAACTATATGAAATGTTAAAAGGACTTATCTAAGAAATAGAAGATCAAAACTGAACAGTAAAATGACAACAAACTCACAGCTATCAAACAACTGAACCTAAAAAAACAAAAACAAACTAAGCAAACAACTAGAACAGGAACAGAATCACAGAAATGGAGATTACATGGAGGGTTATCAGTGGGGAAGTGGGAGGGGAGGAGAGAGGGAAAAGGTACAGAGAATAAGAAGCATAAATGGTAGGTAGAAAATAGACAGGGGGAGGTTAAGAATAGTATAGGAAATGGAGAAGCCAAAGAACTTATATGAACAACCCCTAGACATGAACTAAGGGGGGGATGTGGGTGGGAGGGGGTGTGCAGGGCGGAGGGGTATAAAGGGGGAAAATGGGAGAACTGTAATAGCATAATCAATAAAATATATTTAAAAGAAAAAAGTTATTTTGGTTGACAGGTCCCTTTTAACTGGTAAGGAATAAAATATAGAAAAAGTAATAAGAAAAACTGTCAAAACTGAATACCCTCTCAGCTTCACTTGAGAAAGTTGATTTATTTCACTGCTAATGGAGAGCATGGTTATTGTAAAGACATCAGTTTTATGATAATTTAGGAAGTGACTGCAAACAATATAGAAACTATAAATATGAAAATTAACCATTTTTAGAGGGGGGAAATTAGGACATCTGTAGTAGTGTCAGGAATAAAAATAAAGAAAAAACAAAATAAAAAAAGATGCCATTTAAAGAAAAGAGACCATTTTTGTTTTCTGATGGATGTCTCCCATCTTCCAGATGAAAATGGAAGGGGTCTCATATGGAGTTGCTGAAGTATATAGCTAGAATATAATTGCCTTGAAAAGCCAACTGAAAAGCAATTCTGAAGATTTCCCTCCTTAATAGGGCAGGAAGTGAGAGTTCAGTTTATACTGTATTACAGATCAAAGTACCTACGTGTACCTTTGCAGGCTGGTGATCCTTCTGTCAGTTTCTTTTGTGCAGAAAAGTCGGTTCCCTTTCCAGGCTCTACTTTTACACCCTCGGAACATTCTCTTCACTTTTTATCTAAGTCAGGCTGACGTGCACTCTTGTTAAAACTGACTGAGTTCTAAGCTCAAGCCCTGCACTTGCTCAGTATATAGTGTAGGAATTGATTCTTTCTTATCTTCCATAAAATCATGTTTTTTCTTTGCTTTTCTGTCTGTTTTGTATTCCCCACAACTCGGTAAATGTTAGCAGTTCCCACAGAAGTGGGGAGCATGAACAAACCGTTTTTTGTAATTATTTGTTGTAATTTCCTATTGTTGCTATAACAAATTACCACAAACTTAATGGCTTGAAACAGCACAAATTCATTATCTTACAGTTCTGGGGGTCAGAAATCTGAAATGAGTCTTATGAGACTAAGTAAAATAAAGGTACAGGTGAACTTGTTCATTCTGGAGGTTCTGGAGAACCCATCTTCTTGCTCTTTCAGCTCTTAGCGGCTTTGGCATTCCTTGGCTTTAGCTTTCTCACGTCACTCCACCTCTTGCTTCCAGTGTCGCAGCTCCCACTCCTAATGTCTTCCTACTTTTCTCTTGCGAGGTCTCTCATGATTACATTGGGCCCTTCTGAGTAATCCAGGGCTTTCTCCCCATCTCAAGATCCTTGACCTCATATGTCTGCAGAGTCCCTTTTACTGCACTGGGAACCCATTCATTCACAAGTTCCATGGATTAGGACATAGATCTCTTTGCGAGGGTGCTGTTACCCTACTACAGATGTTATTATTGGGTTCTTTGGACTATTGATTAGGGTAATAAGTTAAAAGAAGGCCCTCTGTTTCTTCTACAGTTTTGTTCTACCCCCAATGACCAAAGGAAAGGATTTTTTAATGCTTTCTTGGTTCTTGATTTTGGATTTAGAATCATTTTGATTTGATTCAGAAAATTTGTATAGCTTTTAGTTTTTGCTTTGAGAAAGGAAATGTAAAAGCACTGGTCAGTGATAATTGAAATTAGAAATTCTACTGACAAATACTTGGGTAAGGAGATTTTTCAGTGCTTTTCTTTGTTAATAGTTCAAAGAAACCCATGAGGTCACAATAAGTTTCTACCTGCTGAGGTATAGTTACAGACTCCTAGCGGTGCTGGCACCCAGCCTTGGGCTCACTCTGTATTAACATATACTTTGGCAAGATTTTTAAATTCATTAATCCAAAGTCTGTATTTTCATCATTTGTTTTTAGAGAAAAGCAAAAAATAAATGAACACCTCTAGTTTTGTGCCCTGTTATAATATCTAGCAGTGTCTTTGCTTATGCATTCTTTCCTACATGCCACCATTACTCAATTTTTAAATCATTGCCTGAACTTCCTTTCTTACACATATATTAGAATTCTTATTGTCATCTGCCACGTCTTCTTTGAACTTAATAGACCAGTGGAAGACACATTTTTAATTGAAGCTGACTGCAGCATGACTGATTTTGGAGAGCTAGGTTGGATGCTTCTGACAGGATATGGTGAGATAAGTAGTGAGATCAACTTTTTATTCTAAAAGCTAAAAATAACTTTCAGATCCCTGATCCTGTCAGTGAGCTTACTGATGAATTATTGTAAATCTCAATAAAAAGGAACTACTACCTATGAAAGAAACACATAAGCGAGAAGAGATCTTTTGTTTTATTTAAAGTATTATTAGTCTTAAGTACCTCATTTTAAAAAATCATTACTATACATGTTATAGAAGAAAATTTGGAATTAGTGAGAATTCAAATTAGGAAATTTAAGGAATTCATGTTTTCCTTATGCCAGTGTTTACCTGACTGGTTTGGATGAAAAGATTAGGCATCTGTTCAGATGTAGAAGATGAATAAGATCTTCTGGGAATGTTGGGTTTATATTAATTTAT
>VMDR010034063.1:0-11173 GCA_007922815.1 Macrotus californicus
ACGCAAAAGTAAATTTGAAATAATTCATAGACCGAAATCTAGAAACTCTTTAGAGGAAATCATTGGAGAAAACTCTCAGTGACCTTGTTTGACACGTATTTCTTAAACACCACATGAAAAGGACAAACTATACGAGAAATAAATCACTAAATTGAATTTTATCAAAACTAAACATTTGGGTCTTCAAAAGACAGTGGTATACAATCGAAAAGGGAAGCCCTTTGGAAGAAAAAAATACATGCAAAACATATTAAAGAATTACCCTTGGCCAAAGTAAGGTCAGACCCTGTACTGGGTTGAGTAGTGTCCCTCAAAGTTCCCATCCATCCACAACTTGTAAATGTGACCTCACTTGGGAACGGGGTCTTTGAAGATGTAATCCAGTGAGGTTGAGATCAGTCTGGATTAAAGTGTGCCCTAAATCTAATATGACTGGTGTTCTTATAACAAGAGGGACATTTAGACACAGAAGCACAGACACATGGAGGAGAACACCAATGACAACAGAAGCAGAGAGTGGAGTGATCCATCTGCAAGCCAAGGGATGTGAAGAAATGCCAGGATCTAGAAGATGCAGAGAAGGAACTTTCCTGCAGCCTTGGGGGGGAGGCTGACCCTGCTGACACGCAGACGCTGGACGTCTGGTCTCCAAACTGGGGGAGAATCAGTCTGTGAATCAGAGCGCTCAGCCAGTCCTGCCAGGGGCTCTATGTTGTCCCAAGCCACCCAGTGTATAGTGCACCATCACAGCAGCTCTACAAGCTAATACACACTCCTATGGACACAGTATGGACACAGGAGAAATCAAAGCTTATTGGTCCGCACAACTGTGGGAGCCTTGTCCCCAAATGTGCACAGCAGCTGTGTTGGTAGTAGCCCCAGACTGGAAGCAACCCCAGTGTCCATGATACAGGTGAATGGATAAACAAATCTTGATATTACCATACTGTGGGATACTACTCACAAATAAAAATGAATGAGTTATTGATATATGCAACGACATTGACAAGTCTTAAAATAATTATGCAGAGTGAAAAAAGCCAGAAATAAAAGAGCACATATTGTATGGTTCCATTTACATAAAATTCTAGACAATCCGAACGAATCTGTCATGACGGAAAGCAGATCAGTGCTGCCTGAGGATATGCAGGCTGGGTGGGGAGGGGGGTGGGAATACAAAGGGACAGGAAACTGTTTGTGGGTAACGGTAAACCCTCATTATCTTGATTTGTGGGGATGGTCTCATGACTGTATACATACGTCAAAGCTCATTAAATTATCCACTTTACAATGTGCAGTTTATTGTATATCCACTGAATTTCAATAAAGCTGGAAAAATGAATTCACTGAGATGAATATGATGAGAAAGTAAAAGCCCTGAGATATTTGGGGGGCTATGCTGGGACAGCACCTCATCCAGGCTGATGCTTGGAGGCCTAAAAGTACTACCTGAGAAGAGACATTCTGATTGACCACGGAAGTGGGACCTGGTGGGAGAACTTCCTGGCACGAGGAAGCACAGTATATACAAAGACAGAGGCAGGAATCACTGGAGGCTCTGCATCATCTGAAGGCTGAAGCATGTAAGGGCAGAGGTGGGCAAGGTGAGGGTACAGCAGGGAGCAGAGAGAACATGAGACCTGCATTTCATTTTAATGGGCTTGGATTCTCTCTTCAGAGTTATAAGGAGCTTTTGAGGGCTTCTGAACCTGACAGGGTCCATCTACGCTACTTCTTTGAAATACTTCTGAGTTGAGAGAAAAATATTGTATAGCTTATTCATCATCAGCAATATAGGCATTACCGAAGAAAGAAAATTTTAAAAGTCTGTCATCAGTTGTAATTCAATTTTGTTTATTCTTAGCCCAGTTCTTTGAAATCATTGCATTTGTTTACCATAGACTTTACAGCCAGTCTTGGAATCTTCCTTTCTGTAATGTAAACATCAGCTGGTATCACGTTACAACGAACAAAACTTTTATTTAGAATAGATTTCCGCGGTCTGGTTTTTACATTAAAGACGTTCTATTTTGTTTTCCATCTTAAATGCCTCTTCCCAAATGGCGAACGTTTTAACTGCCACCAGAAAGTAACACTGGAATAATATAGAATTAATTGTCCTTTTAAACCCACTGCATTTACACCCCTGCTGTACTTTTTCTGCTCCTAGTCTCACCCTATGATAGTTAGTGTTAATATGCCCTGTTATATATTCTTCTTCACCCTCAAGTATTTGCAAACAAATACACATGCATCTATGGATGTTGGTACCGTTTCCATTTTTACACGTACACACAACTTGCTGGTCTCACTTAATGTTTCGTGGATGTCATTCTGGGATGTACATTAGTACTAAACAAGCTAAACACCTGTGAATAAGATGTAAATTTATTCACCATCTTCACTTGTTTTGATTACGTGATTAGATAGATACCTGTATGGAATGGGTAGTGAATATTGAAGGAAAATAACCTAGGTCTTACTGAACGAAAATTAGCAGGAGACTTGAATGAGAATAAAGCAGTTATTAACAATGACACATCCTCAGAGAAGCGCTAGATACGTTGCCAAGATAAAAGATTCTATTTTAGACTGGAGGAAAATCTAGTTTTAAACACCTAGTATAACAAAGATGAACAGTATATAGACCAGAGAGGGGCCTGATTACAGGAAGATTTTAAAAGCTTAGAGAAGAATTGCCCCACATTTGTTCATGATGTGATCATCTTCGGAAATTTACAAAAACAATTTTTAAGCAAATCATTTTTTGTGTCCTTAATCGGTGCAATCGCAGTGAATAAAAATAGAGTTTGCTCTGATGTGGAAATCGGGCACACAGCATCTTCAATTTATCTTTCTGAAAACAACGAGAAGGCAAGGCCACGTCAGAGGGCCTGTGTTTTCATTTTTAAACTTGCCCTTCCTAGAAGCAAAAAAAGAGTGTTCATTGATATTTGGTGAGTGGATAATAAGTGAAGGAGTCTGGGCAAAGGAGAAGGAATTCAACATCACGTGAGCGGTGAAGCCAGAATCACGCTTTTCTTTTCAAATGTGTGCTTTCTATGCCATCACTTTCCTCCACTTTGAAGGCTAATAATCATCTATAATTGCTATTCATAGTGGATTTTAAAATGTGGTATTAGGGCAGAGAGTAAGCCCATTGTATCGTGTTTGTAGTACTAGAAAGTCAGAGATGTTGTGTATCAATCTCTTTATGAATAGCGCATTTGAACTTACCTCAATGACATATTCCGATTGAGACCCCCTCCCTTGTAAGGAGTAGGACACCACGTGGGGTGAAGTGAGATAAGACACTAGCTACATTTTTTTAAACATGCCAGAACCCCATTCCAACTCAACATGGCCTCCAATTCTGATAGCAGCTTTAGAGTGAAAAAGTGATTTCATTATAGGAGGGCCTCAGGGTAGAGCAGTGTGGGTTCAGAAATCGATCTTTTCCAACTAAAAGAAATGCTAAAACTATTATTATACAAGACAATATTTATAAAGCTAAAAAATGAATTTTCAATATAAATAATAACTTCTTAACATTTTTCATTCTCACATTATTAAAAAAAAAAAAAAGAACTAACCTCAGAGGATGACATATTATAGTTCCAGGGTGAAAAACTGTAAAGGAGCTCATCAAAAGTCCGTAGGTGATTGAGGTATTCTAAAGTAGTATCTAAGGTAGTATCTCACAAACCTGTTAGTTCGGAATCTCTGAGGATGGGATGCGGGTTATTTTTAACAAAGGCTATTCTTACAGACCCTAACTTGGAGAGTTAGTGACCTCAGGAACTCCCGTTTTATCTGCTGCATCGCTGACTTGAACAAATCTGCTATGCTCAGGCCAGCTATTTGAGGAAATTGATGAGACCCGAGACAGTGGTATGATGTCACTTGAACACAATCTTTACACGCTGTCACAAAAACTACCGCTCCCTGTCCTGACCAATGTGTTTTAAATATGTAACAATGATTCCCTAGTGCTACCAACTGGAGTTTCTTAGCGTTCAATTAGCAATCTTGGAGAAACTGTATTTAGAAGAGCCAACTTTTACTTTAATATCTGAATCACTTTGACCATTGTAGACATTTTAAAACAATGTTCTCTCAGTGAATTACTACTTCTAAGTTTGCATCATAAAAAGCAAACATGTTGGTATTGTTGATTCTCAGAAAACAAATCACATTTGTTCACATTGTAAAATACCTTTGAACACAGTAATAGAGATATGAAAAAACAAGTTAGAGAATAATCCATCATTTTCTGAATTACATAAAAAGTAGACGATAGATTTTCAAAAACTGCTATTATCGCTATATGATATGACTAAGGATCGACACAACTTTAAACGTTGTATCTGGATTTACCAGGTTGTCCAAAAGGAACACATATTGCCTTTGAAATAAAATGAAGTGCTATTATAAGAAGATCATTTGTATGCATCAATAATAAGAGTCCATTTACTTGATTAATTATGTATTTTGTGTCTATTGAATCAGTGTTTATTGAGATGTACTGAGTCCCAGGATTTATGCTTGGTTCGTGGATGGAGTAGTGAGCCAGGCAGCCATGGCTGCAGAGCGTGCATCTGAGCAGGAGAAAATGGGCAATTCAAACAAGGAACTATGATTTAGTCTGAAAGGTGACAGAAGGGCAGAGGTCCAGAAACATAAAACAAAATCATCAAACCCACACAGAAGGAATTGCGGAATATTTCTAGGAAGTACAGGACACTTAATAGGAAGGCTAAATGTTAGTAGATGACAGACAAGTGGAAACAGAAATGGAGGTACCAGTACAGGGCTGCAGGAAGCCGAAAGCAATTTAACATGGCTAGTACTCACACAGAACGCACTTGTCTGTGCATATTTAATAGGCACGGACTGTATATGGATAAACAGGAAAGGACAAGGGGCAAGATAGGAGCTCAAGGCCCAGATAAGGAAGGACCACGCCAACCATGCTCTTACATTTGAATTTTGTCCTAAGTGCACTAACAATCAGTGGATCGGTCTTAATTTTAATAAATGATCAGAGTTTTGCTTTTAAGGAGTGGTGCAGCTCTGCTGTAAAAAATAGCAGATGGGACAAGACAGGCATTAAAGGGACTAGTTAGGCAATGGTCAGGGCATCCAGGTGAGAGACCCTGGTGCTGAAATGAACGTGGTGGCAATGAACATGAAGAAGGAGAATGGCAAGAGTTGCCAGTTATTTGGATTTGAGGATGAAAGAAAATGAGCAAAGTCATGTCTTCATTTCTGCCTTTGAACACTGAATAAATGTTGATGTTACACCAGAAAGGAGAACGTGGAAGAGAGTCATTGGTGGGTGGAGGCGTGTGGGATGGTAAAACAGCTCAGTTTGGAACGTGCAAAGCGGACATTCTTATGAGACAGTCAATCGAACACGCCCAGAAGGCATTTGGCTTTCTGGGTCCAGGTAGGAGCATGGGTATGGGAGACACTGTGGCCACAGCTGGTGACCGACACCATGTAAGCTGATTCAGTCTTCTAGGGGAGTAAACAGAGATGGAGAAGGGGGCCTGAGACACAGCTCCAGATGCACAGAACAAGGTCAAAGGAAATTCAGAGGAAAATACAACAGCAACCACAGAGATAGGAGATAAATTAGACAAGCCTGCCGAAGTAGAATCGATTGTTTCGAGAAACACATGGTTCAACAGTTAAAAACTGTTAGAGAGTGAATAAAAATAAGGAAGTAAAAAATCCATTGGTTTCAGCAACTACAAAGTCATTGCTTTCTTTAATGACAATAATTTTACTCACATAACAGACAGGGAAGCTGGCTGTCCTGGGTCAAGGAAAGAGTTGGAAAGTAAGGGTATGAAAAGAGAGTGTGTGTAATTTACACTTTTAAGATGCGTGGCTGTGAAGAAGGGAACTATAGGCATCAAAGTGTGTGTGTGTGTGCACGTGTGCACATGCCTGATTTATTTTTTAAGTGGGAGCTTCTTAAAGCTGTTTGAATACCCAGGAAATGAACCTAAGCATAAAGGTAGAATTTAAAATATAGATCTGAAAAAGAATAGCTCCATTAGACATTTGCCTGAAATGCTGACATACAATGATTAAAATCAAGCATAGGAAAGGTTATTTTTATCACAAAATATATCACATGAGGCTAAATTAAGAGAGACTGTTTTTGTACATTCCGAGGGGGGAAAGGCTGCAGTCAGAATTACTCTGTGTGGAATACTAGTGTATTGATCACAGCCTCCCCAAAATATGAGAAGGGGTGAATAGATGATTAATTTAGGGAACCAAAATCAAAATAAGCCACCCACTGCCTCCAAAAAAAAACCTCACCCAGAGCAAATATTGATCTAAGGAAATAGTAGAGATATAGTACACTAATTTCTGTAAGTTTTAAGGTCCCCTTGCCTCGCTTTTATTTTTTCCCCCATTCATTTCATCTACATGCAATCTACAAGCAAAATGTATGTCCTTAGCCTCATGTCATCCCTCTCCTCCTGAGAAAACCTCCTTGGCTACAGTCCCATAGAATTTTTCATACTTTCCTTATTTATATGGTGGCTTTGCTAATAAATAGTTTATTCACCAGCCTACGACACAGCAGCCAATTCAAAATAATTTGGATTCCTCTCGACTGTAAAAAAAAATATGAATATAAAACTTTCGATATGAGATGAGCAATAAAAGTAATTTGGCAGGCCAGTTATTTTTAAAGCTGTGACTGTAAAAGTTGAAAAGCAAATGTCAGTCAACTGTAATCATTGGAATTTTTACTTGGTGTATTAATTAGTAGGCACACTTGAATAACTATATCTCCTGTGGAGGTGTGTTTATTTGACTTTAAGAAGTAAAAACTTTAAACATTTTAATGTTATCTGTGAACAAAAAGACAGTTAAAATATGATGAATTAATATACTTCTTTTTCTGCAGCCATCTCAAAGTCTCCAACCAGGTCCGGAAAAAGAAGGAAAAATGAGGAAACACCATCTTACACAAACTTCCCCAACCTGCTGCAGAACGCTAAAATAAATAGAAATAATTAATCGCTCTGAGGCTTGAAGTCGTACGCTCCAGAAATAATCTCTTTTGAAAACAATGAACATGCTAAAACTACCAGAAGAGAGTCAAGAAGTTAAACTCCTTCTATGTAGTTTTTAATTACATAATTCATTTTATCTTGTCCCTTCGCTTCTTTAAAGACGTTTGCATTAGATGTGTAAACTTAGTTTTTAGGTAAAGACAAGGTGTGGTACTAGAAAAGAGACCTTTTGGTGATTCCACCCCTCCCCTTTAATAATGCCCTGTAGAGAGTAAAATAGAAGAGCTAAAGTTCTGCCTTTGGATATAACTGATCTTCCTTCATGTTAAATAAATGACTGCCGTGTGTTAAATTTTGGTAACACTACTAAAATCTCAGCTCAATATGGGCAGGTGTCTTTTGGGTCCACTGCTTTATCCCAAATGAAAATTGCTTAAATGAGTGAATTCGCTTTATTAATGAATCCTCATGAAACTAAGTACAGCTTTAGCTTTGATTTTATGAATTAAAAAAAAAATTAAATGTCAGGATCAAACAAACTTGGAAAAAAACTCAAAATTATTAAGGGGCTCGGCTGCTGCCCAAACCCATTTCTTCTGAAACGTGTGCGACCCGTGAACATAGCATAGGCATTTTCGCTGCTACCACAAGTTCTACATATATTATCTCATTTAAATTATGTGAGGTAAGTTTTATTTTTACCATTGTTTAAGATGAGAAAATGAATACCTAGAGTAGACACGTCTCAGTAAGTGGTTGACCTGGGAATCAAACCCAGATGCATCAAACTAAGAACTTCGGTTTTTATGTAATCTCTCCTACGGAAACTCGGAAACTATTTCAGAGTACTTAAATTAACAGAATTACTGAGGTTTCTTTACTTCCTGTATTAGCTTTCCAAATACATTTAAAAATCTATATTTTACATTAATAAATCATATTTTACTACTCGATATTTATTTCTAAACTATCAGGTCCAGCTCAGGACTGACTTTATTTTGTGAGTCCTTGAAGGCTTTTAAGTTCTAGAGATGAAAGGAAGAGAAATATGTTGATTTCTTTTTAAAACTTTTACTTCTCTGTGGTAGTTTTTATCCTATTTTTTGAATTTTGAAAATAGTATTGAAGTAAAGGAAACTTGAAAACGGGTTTTCGCTCCTCTCTGTAAGCATTGTATGGCCGCCTTCACCCCTTTTAGCTCCTGATCTCTTAAATTTTGATGTTTTTTCAGCTTTATTTTCCCCCAGGAGGAAGAAAATTATGAGGCAGAAGAGACTTTTGAAAGAAAGCCTATTTTAGACCATATTGACGGAATAGCACCTACAGCTGAGCACAAACCCCGGACTGATGTGGATGCTACATTACTCATCTCCCACCCACGGGGGTCAAGCCCTCTATAGCCCAGCCCCAGGAGAGTGAATTGGTGTGGGGGCGGGCCTGAAAAATGGCTCATTCTCCACTGTCCCCTCCTCCAAAGGAAGGTCCTGGCATGTGGACATTCCTTTGTCCAGGGAAGTCCCTGGGATTTGAAGAGTGTTGTTGGCACCATCTCTTAGCACCCCTAGCCACCCCGACTTGCTCGGTGACAATAGCATCACCATAGAGAGAGACAAGCTGTACCAAAAAAGGAAGAAGAGAAAAAGAAACCTGCCTAATTAAGCCCACTGATCTTAATGTTGAACTGTTCAACTTACAGGATCAATTAGGTCACTAAAGGAAGAAAAGCAACCCATTTCAACCCGGGAAGGAAGAGACAGAATGCCTCTTCCCTCCGCTTGCTGGAATGGCTTGTGAATATGTGCTGAGGACTGCAGAGAACTTTCCTAGGCTTTCCCACAGGGCCTATAATGACCCCTGGGCGGTCTTTGTGCCTCAAAAATGTGCATGCTGGGTGTTTGGATCCTCAGGGATAGGTGGAATTGTGAGGCAGAATAAGGGCTTTGAATACTACTTGCTTTCAGTTTTCTTTCATGTTGACTTTTACTTTCTTAATAGAAATTGAAATTTCTTTGTAGAAGTTAACTTGAACTTTTCCTACAGTCTGTGTCTTGGTAACCTAATCCAGGAAGAATTTGGAAAGCTAATACAGGAAGTAAAGAAACCTCAATAATTCTGTTAATTTAAGTACTCTGAAATAGTTTCCGAGTTTCCATAGGAGAGATTACATAAAAACCGAAGTTCTTAAAAGCCTCCTCATTTAAATATTATTTCAAGGCCAATTTGGTAGACTGCCTGTACCTACTTCCCCACCCTCCAAAGACCTTTAAAACGCTCACAAATCTTTATGGAAATGACAATTATCGGGGGACTGTTCGTTTGATCTAATCATCATTTTGCGAAGCATTGCCAGAAGGCCATGTGGGGGCATCTCGGGGGTAGAGGACCGAGACCTGTGCATGGAGCTCACTGTGTGAATAAAAGGAAGGCCTGCTGGGTCACATATTCTGGGTGATGGACTGCAGGATGGTTGGTAGAACAAACAGAAGCACCTCTTGCCGTATTCCATGAGAATCAGTAAGCTGGGCTCAGCATCTGCTCCCAGCACAGTCTTGAGAACTGGTATCTAAATACAGGGAGAGACTTTCCTGACTTGGGGGTAAAAGGCAGATTCAAGGTAATTCTGGAGTAAGACAAAGGGCCAGAAAGGAGGAATTGACGGGAGAACACTAACCCTAACCAGCCCTCCCCACTTTCGCAATAAATGAGAACCTGCGCCAGCCTGTCCTCTCCCCAGCCAAGGCCTGGTTGGGCAAGCTGCCTCTTGACAAGACCCAGAATGGAGCTCTCTCGTTTCTGTGTGTGTTATGTTTGGAATTTATGTGTCTAGTATGCATCAGACATTCTAGACACTGGAAATACGGCAGTGACAACACAGAGTCCTGTCCTCATGGACCTTCCATTTTACATTCTATTAGGGAAACATGCATTAAACAAATAGACCAAATGGATACACTCTATTTACGTATTGCTGAGAGAGAAAGAAAAATACATAGGAGATGGAGCCTACCAGTCAGATGGTGCTGCAGGGACAGGCCGTGTGGTCAGGAAGGGCTCTGGAGGAGGTGACATTGACCAGCAACCTAAAAGTATGGAAGGGAAAGCCCTTGAGAGGAAGAATATTCTAGTCAAAGGAGAACCATGAATGCAAAAGCTCTGAAGCAAGAGAGGGATGAGTGTGTACAAGCATGAGTGAGGACGCCAGTGTGCAAGCAGAGAGTCACGTGCTCTGGAGATACACAAAACTTCCTCTTCTGATCCATATCATTGCTCAAATATAAATCTAAAATATCCACTAAGGGTCAAGAGATCCTTGACAAAACCGAAATTTCACCATAGAAAGGCCAGGGCAAAGAACATGTAAACCCTGATGTAAAGCAGTTGTACAAAGAATGGGGGGAGAATGAATTCTTAGAGTTTTAAATCTTAATTGAGATGCTAAGAGAGTCATAAATAATAAGAGGCAACTATGAAAATGGATCAAGGTGGATATCTTAGCAATAAAACTTAAAATATTGCTGTTAATTTTTATACATATAATCCTAGCATCTATATGACTATAAATATCCTTTTTAATGGAGTCAAATTAGTGAAGGATTCCCAGAAGCTATCAGGGTGGATCGATCTGGGCCAAAAAGCAGGGGAATGGGTTTCTGAGGGAGATCAGAGCATCAGCACTTAGTGTTTTTTCTTCCTGGTGAGCTGATAGATTCATAGGCACATACCCATCCCACACAAACACAATGAGGACCATGATTGGAAATTAGTTTTCCATACTGAAAAGCCAACTCAAATTCCTCGTTTTATTCCAATGAATCAAATGCTATTTGGCAACAAAAATGACAGAGTGCTCAAAGGTAAGTATTCAGACTCCTTTTGGGCAGTGAGTAGATTTTAATAAAGTTAGCAGAAACAAACATTCTCCTTTTTATCTAGAAGCAAATGAACTTTGAGGACAGGAGACAGGGAGATGGGGAAGCACCTACAGCAAATGAAAGATATTGCTGACATTAATATTTGTTATTAAAATTATTCTGAAAGACCATCTCCAGACTTTTCTTGCTCATTTATTCTTGGGTGTCTTTGCCTTTCTTTATTTTTCTTGGATTGGCCAAATATTACCCCACCTTCCA
>VMDR010034064.1:0-11166 GCA_007922815.1 Macrotus californicus
GGGTAGGAGGGGCAGAGTCAGGCAGCCAGGGCAGAGAAGGTACAAGATGAGGCCATGACTGGCAGACTGGATGGTCCTACATTCACATGTGGACAAAAACTGGGAAAAACAACAGGGAGCAAGCAATCCCAGCCCAGGACAGACTGTGCAACCCAGGGTTCCAGCTATGGGAAATCAAAGCCTCATAACCTCTGGCTGTAAAAATCTGTGGAGGTTGTAGCAGCAGAAGAAATGACCAGTCTCTCAGGAGAGTTCGTTTGAGGAGCCCATGGGGTCCTAGAACATACATAAGCCCACCCACCCAGGTATATGCACCAGGGCAACACCTGGAAGGGCGCCATTCACTTGCAGGAAGTGGGGGAAGTGACTGAAAGTGGAGTGAGAGCTGAGCAAGTGGTACTGTTCTTGCTCTGACCCCTCCACCACATACAGCACCACAAAGTGGGGTTGCCTTGGCCTGGTGAATACCTAAGGCTCCACCCATTATAATGTAACCGGTGAGTCGAGACAAAGAAATATAGCCCAAATGAAGAACATATCAAAACTCCAGAAAAAGATTTAAGTGAAGAGGTTATTGCCAACCTATCAGATGAAGAGTTCAAAACACTGGTAATCAGGATGCTCAGAGAAATGATTGAGTATGGTTGCAAAAAAAAAAAAAAGGAGGAAGTGAAGGCTATACAAAGAGAAATAAAGGAAAATATACATGGAACCAACAATGAAGGGAAGGAAACCAGGACTTAAGTCAATTATTTGGAACAGAAGGAATAAATAAACATTCAACCAAAATAGAGTGAAGAAACAACAATTCAAAAAAATGGAAAGAGGCTTAGGAACCTCTGAGACAACTTTAAATGTACCAACATCTGAATCATAGGGGTGCCAGAAGGAGAGGAAGAGCAAGAAATTGAAAACTTATTTGAAAAAATAATGAAAGACAACTTCCCCAATCTGGCAAAGGAAATAGACATACAACTCCAGGAAGCTCAGGAAGTTGGACTTCAGAGGGACACACCAAGAAACATGATAATTAAAGTGCCAAAGATAAAAGATAAACAGAGAATCTTAAAAGCAGCAAGAGAAAAGAAGAGAGTTACCTCCTAAGGAGTTCCTACAAGACTCTCAGTTCATTTCTCTAAAGAAACCTTGCAGGCAAGAAGGGGCTGGAAAGAAGTATTTAAAGTGATGAAAACAAGGACCTACAACCGAGATTACTGTATCCAGCAAAGCTATCATTTAGAATGAAAGGGCAGATAAAGTGCTTCCCAGTCAAGGTGAAGTTAAAGAATTTCATCATTACCAAGCCCTTATTATATGAAATGTTAAAGGGATTTATCTAAGAAAAAGAAGATCAAAACTATGAACAAAAATGACAACAAACTCACAACTATCAACAACTGAACCTAAAAACACCAAAAACTAAGCAAACAACTAGAACAGGAACAGAATCATAGAAATGGAGATCACATGGAGGGTTATCAGCAGGGAGAGGGGAGGGAAAGAATGGGGAAAAGGTACAGAGAATAAGAAGCATAAATGGTAGGTACAAAGTAGACAGGGTAGGTTAAAGACAGTATAGGCAATGGAGAATCCAAAGAACTTATATGTATGACCCATGAACATGAACTAAGGGGGAATGCTGGAGGGAATGGGGGTACTGGGCTGAGGAGGATAAAGGGGCGAAAAAAGTGGGACAACTGTAATAACATAATCAATAAAAGATACTTAAAAACTATTTCCTCAACACTAATATTAATATTGCTGAGTGCACTAGTGTTCCATAAATGAGTGTTTCCACAACTATTGAGAAACACTGTATTGGATACACATCTGAAGATACTGCCTATGTCTCACGTGTTGAGGACATAGAACAGATTTACACCACCTACTATTTACTTGTAAAATGAACATAATCAAACTTAATTTTTCTCTAATTATGTGTAACGTACCTAGGGAGACTATGCCCGGTGTGGACTCGTGTCCTTGGCGGGACAAGGGGCAGGAAGAGCATGGGGGCAGCAGGAAGCCACAAGCTTTAGCAATTGATACTTGCTTGGGAATCCCACTTGGAGAATGAGGGCCAGATCAGGGTTTCTTTCTCACAGCAGTGATGATCGGCGTGGAGCAACATAAATTCATGAACACTTGGCTGTGACCACACAGAAAGGAGAAAAAATAGATGTTTCAACATTTGAAAACACCCCTTTTTATCTACCCTGCTCTGATGGTAACAGAACCACCCCATGCTCATTTTCACATGCAGTCTTAGTAGGAGTGCCAAGTACAGTGTGCTCTGTGCGGTCCGTCAGTCA
Source organism: Macrotus californicus (assembly GCA_007922815.1). Lineage (NCBI taxonomy): Eukaryota > Metazoa > Chordata > Mammalia > Chiroptera > Phyllostomidae > Macrotus > Macrotus californicus. The sequence goes on from VMDR010034064.1 coordinate 2,313, forward strand.
GGACAAAAAGTAGCCTGGAGATGGGTCAGCCAAGGACCGAGTCCTTGGGAGATTGATTCCCATGGCTGGGGGCCAAGGGCCACCAAGGTTCCTGTGTATCCTGAGGACTGGGTGTTTTGTTTAAATTATGGGAGCTCACCAATATCTTTGTAACAACTACTTCTTTTATTATTTAAGTAAGTGAAGGGTAACAGAATTATAACACTTTGGAATAAGGGTTATTTTAAGCTGAAGGCAACTGAGAAGAGCAGGTACAAGAAAGCCCTTTGCCCTCCTTCTATTTGCCTAAAAGAAGGACAAAAATTTGTAAAGGTGACCCTCCCAGCCCTCTCTACCAGGAAGGCCAGAAGTTAATCACCAAGACTGCTCTAGACCCTTATCAACTCAGACATGGCACCAGAGAAATCTACGTTACAAACCTTGCTGAAACCAGCCCTTATCTACCGTTAGTTTCCCCCGTAAATTTGCCGTCCCACAATTTGCCATTCCTAGAAGCTCAAAGTCCCTTTCCTTTGTCCTATCACTTTTCTACAAAATTATTAGTTTTTGCTAAAATGCTATATAAGCCCATGTTCTAACCACCTCTTTTGGGCACTCTATCACATCCCTGGGTGCTCCCAGGTGGTAAGTGTGATTCACGTGCTAATAAACCTGTTTGGCTTTCCCTTGTTAATATGTCTTTTGTCAGACTAATTTGCAGGGTCCCAGGGAACTCAAAATGGGTATAGGAAAAAGAAAAATCTCTTCCCTTAAGTAAGTCAGTCAGTTTCCTTTGGCAACCAAATCATATTAATAAAGTTGGTGTGGGAGTGGGGTGGTATAATCAGAGAATGTACACTAAAGTTTTAAAAGTAACGCTTGCCTTTTTTCCCTTCATTTTTCTTGTTTATATTTTCTAGAATGAATAACGGATATGTATTATGTTTATGCTACAAAATGAAAGGGTACTCAAGCTATTTTTACAAACAGGAGCAGAGGTGGGGATGGGACTGCACACTGGTTACCACAACTGAGCTTTCTCAGTTAGATCTGACTTTGGGGTAGATTTTTTAAAAAGTTGAGACAGGAAGTATATGGGTTATTTAGTGTGATAAAAATAAGCAAACGTGTTTTTCTAAAGAGACAAGGTTTTTTCCTGGCACTGAATTTAAGGAGAAATTTTGTATGTGTGTGGGTTCTTGTTTAAAGTACACTGAGAAATTTAATAAATATCTTAAAATGTGGTTTTGCAAAAGACAGAATGTTCTGCAAATGAGTTTTTATATTAGTATGTTGTAAAAACTAAGAGACCGTCAACGTAAGTAATGTCCAAACCTGCAAGAATTTTTATGAGTTTATTTGAGCCAAACTGATGACAACTGCTGGGAAGCAAAAACTCAACAGACTGAGGGAATGCTCCAGAAAAATGGCAATTTTCACCTTATTTTATACATCACAGTCAAAAGAGGAGGTGGGAGGGGGTTACATGAAATCCAGTGGTGATAGATTAGGGAGGCAGGAGAAAGCAAAGCTGGTTGGGGGGACCTCTAGGGCTGGATAAAAAGTAAAATTATAGACACTTCTTTTACACAGGTGGGTACACAGGATGCTTAACAGTCAACAATCAGCAGGATAAGAATAATAATGAGGGGGTGTGGTCTGCGCTGGTGCAGGGGTTACGCCTGAGGAGTTTGGTAATAGGGACATGGCCTTGACATTCCAAAAGTATGTTATCATAGATGCAAAAAGACAATAGACAGGCTCAGTTAAGGTAAAGACTGACTTGTCAGGGAAGAGTCTAACTTAGGACACAACCACCCTCCATGAACCACTATTAGTGAGAAAGTTTTCATTTCAACCCATCCTGTGTGGTTACTTTAGGTCTCTGAGTTTTGTAAGGCTGCCATGCAGGACCCCTCTTAGCTTGTCAGGTTTAGTATGTGGCCCCCTTTTGTCCATGAGACTTACATTATGTCTTAACAAAGTGAAGACTTCTGCAAGAGACTAAAATAATAAGGTCAAGGTTAAGTTCCATTCTCCAGATATGGGTGTGGAATGAGATTCAAAAGAGGGTGTAGGCTAAGAAGCCCCCAAACCTCCTACAAGCCTAGCTTGGGGGCTGGGAAAAGCAGCAGGACAGGGGTTGAGGGTTATTTTGCATATCAATAACAGCAGGCTAGCTTGTAGAAATACTGAATAGTCTGCCTGGGCCAGGGGGATGGGTGTGACTTTGACCCGCAATATAACTGGGAGGCAGCTCCCGGGTTACAGCACCTGCAGGAGAACTTGGAGATGGTTCTCTCCACACCACGGGGCCACGCCTGCCTGGACTAACTCCGGCAGCCAAGAAAGGCAGAAAATATGGAAGTGCTGGCAGGTGTAACCAACTGAGGGAGGAGCTGGAAATGGGGTTACGGAAGAGGACCCAGACTGGGATTTGAACAAATACGTGGGTCACCATGTGGGAAGAGGACAATGTGGGACAACGCAGGACTGCGCGGGTCAATAGGGGGTGAAAGGACTCTTGCCAGCTGGCCCTGAGGAGGTGCCACGTGGTTTTGGATCAAGAATTGGCGATCGAGGTGGTCTGCGCTGATCGGATTACTGGGGGGAACTGGGAGGGGTGAGCAGCAGACTTCTGTTTTTTCCTTCTGGAAGGCAGTGCTTCTGGCACGCTCTGAGACTGGCCTGACCGGGCAGAGGGGGAGGGCAGGACTGTGTGGATGTACCTTTGTTTCTAAAGGCAGTGAGATTTAACAGAGAATTCCACCATTATTCTAAACCTGTATAACTTTTAATGAAATAATTCCTTTCCTTTTTACCAAAATCTGTCATTGAGAGCCATAGTTCTTAACATGGCAGTGGGCATAAAGAACCAGGAGTAACAGAAGACCCCCAGGGGGTGGGGGGTGTTCTGTCACAGCATCACCTAATATACATAATAAACCCCAGCTCTTGCTCTCGCCTACTTCAGAGCCAAATTGAGAATTTCACTGCTTCTTCCAAAGTAGGTCAAAATTCACAATTTGTTTTTAACAACGGACAGACATATTTGTGGTTAGCTTGTTATTCACATTGCTCATCCAACAGCAGAAAATCAAACTAATCCAGTAGAGTCTGTTCCTCTTTCCAGGTACCTGTTTCTTTCCCCAAATTACTACAAACCCTCTCTGTGGTCCAGGTTTAGCTTTTGTCTTCAGTGAGGGTTACCCAGGTCTTGTCTACCTTATTCAAAAAACAAACAAACAACAACGACAACAAAAAGGCTTGGTTTGGTTAGTGGAATCATTTCCATGTATTGCTCTCAAGCAAGACCCTGATGCCTTACCAGCCCAGAAATGACATCTGAAGAACTTCTGCTCCTGCCCTGATGGTGGACCAGATAGTCTCCTCTTACAAAACAACCGGAACCCACACACAATGCAATTTTTATTATATTGCTTATATCCCAGCAAATAAAGAACCTTCTAAAGGAAAAAGACGAAAACAAACCCAGAGAACTTTGGGTGCCGCTGGGAAGACAGAATTGAACAGGAGGCAAACGAAATCACAGTCCAAAACCACGTGGATAAAAAGAGGATGAGATCCTACACAATCAATAAACAGCAAAGTTAAGACCACCAAGAACCCCAGATACTCAAACAGCAGGTAGGAAATACAAGACAGCTGTGGGTGCGATGTGTCTAATAGCAAAAGATGAACTCACAAAGGTGAAGAGTGTCAAAGGAGACTATAAAATATACTCAGGTAGCTATGAACAGAAATTTAAAACCCAATGAGATCAAGTAGCAGCAATCCATTACCAAACAAGTATTACAGATATAGGGAAAGAATCACATATCTGTCAGCAGTAGAATGGATATACTTCATTTATTATTATCTTTTGGTTTTGGCCAAACTTTTCATTTAGTGTTCTGTAGTTGCTTAACACACACATAAGTGGTCTTATGGGGAGGGGGACGGGAAGGGGAGGTTCTTATAGATTCCCAAGGAAATGTCAGAAAGGCAAAATGTGGCCAGCACTATCCACTTGTTTCAGGTTTACCTGGGGGACAGCACTTTTTAAAAATTAGTTTTGTTTTGTTTTTTTTTTCTCAGAGAGAGGAGAAGGGAGGGAGAAGAGAGAAAGAAAAACATGGATCAATTCCTCTTACACTCCCCCAGTGAAGACTGGCCCGCAACCCAGACATGCGTCCTGACGGGGAATCAACGTGGAACTTTCTGGTTCCCAGGCTGGCCCTCAATCCACTGAGCCACACCAGCCAGGGCTGAACCGCACTTTCTTGCCATGAGCATCTGATCTCAGGTTCTTCATACTGAGAACATTTGAGATTTCCCTTTGAAGACAGTATGAGATTCTGAGTCCCATGCCCCGACCAGCCTCTTAACAGCTAGCTTGTTTGTGTGGGCATGGGGATTCATTTCTCCATTCTAGATGACTAGATGTTTGTAGAAGATTTTAGAATTGCTTGCCTCATTTACCGGAAAAAAATCTTAGAAAGTGGCCTTTAGGGACACTTGGAAAATTACAACAGTAGTACACAAGTCAAGCCTTAACGCTTTTAACATTTGCTTGTTGAAAGCAGTGTCATAAGATTAAACATGTTTACTTTTTTCCTTATAAGAACATAAAAACTATGGAAGAGGAATTTAGGAAATTCAAAAGGTAACACAATTTTTTCTCTTAGTAGTCCTTGGGTAGTTATGACAGAATCGGTTCCACTTTTTGTTTGTTTCGTTGAGCAGGGATTTTGGTCCAAAGTTTTGTTTTTAATTTCTGCATTGGCCAGCCCCGCCCACCCCTCCTTCCTCAGATCGGCTTCCTCCACGGCCACCACCCCTCCGTGCTCCGTGGCTTGAACTGCAGTAGGAAGCACGTGGAGGAGGGCACCCCCTTTCCATAGAAGGGGAAGTTCTCTTTCTTGTCGGCCGACTCTACCAGACCACTTGAGTAGAGACCACTTTGGCTGCTTGAGTATTTGTCTCCGTGGCCACATGTACAGGGGAGCTGCTGTAATCATCATAGCGACTGCCTCCACCATGAGATGACGGGCCTTCGTGCAGGTGGAGCACTGCGTGAGTTATCATAGCTGTCATGTGAATCCCCGTAGGAACTGCCACTTGGACGATCTGAATAGTCATGGTCACGACCACAGCCAAGATATCTCTGTCACTAAAGCCTCTCCATGAATAGTCATCAAGTGAACTGGAAAGACCATAATCACGTTAAGTATTATCTCTTGGTTGTGGCGCATAATCTCTTGGATCACGAGAATTTGGGTAATCTCTATTTGAACAGCTGTCTTTCGTAGAATATCTGCCATCTCTCCTGGACAAATAAACATCTCTACCAGAAGGCAGGGGTTCCCTTCAAGGCTGGCCTCCAAATCTCTTCCTCGAGATACAGGAGCTCTTCTTCCCATTCTACTGCTGCTGCCAACTGGTCCTGAAAGAGCGGGCCTTTCAGGAAGAGGACCCTCACTTCTCGGTGGTGGTCGTCTTTTTACTGGAAGTGGTCCCCTGGTGGAACTCATGTTAAAATTCATGGAATAGCCACCATCATCCATGTGCCCTCCACGTGAGGGACATCCCTTGGTTCCTCCACTTTCTCCTCTTTTCCGTTTCTTGGAAGTGGAGGTGGTGGTCCATGTCTACCACTTTCAAATGATGGTTTTTTAGTGGCTTATGTTACCTTGATGGCTTTTCCATCTAAGGACTCTCCATTCATGTCTCTGGCTGCATCCTTAGCACCTGCTAGGCTTTCAAAGGTAACAAAAGCAAATCTTGTTTGTTGGTTTCATGATCTTTCACCAAGAGCACTTCCACTACTGGTGCATATTTGCCAAATACTACTTCAAGGACTTTCTCATTTGTTTCTGTATTGACACCAGCAATGAAGAGGTTTCCTGGGAGATCAGCTTCAGCCATTTTTTCCTCCTGGTGAGAGTCAGCAGGTCAACAATGGTTTCAAGCTCCTACCAGCTCACAGACAGGGCTTCCTAGAGCTCAGCATGAGGGAGGGCAGTAGCTCTGAAGATGGAAGAGAGAACCCACTGGAACTACTGTGCAGAGAGTGAACGGATACATTTGGGGCAATAGGATGCTATTTCAATGAAAATGAATGACTTAGAGCTGTATGCAATAATGTCAATGCATCTCTCAATGCTAAACAAAAGAAATAACATCCTCAGGAATATGGATAATAAGATCCATAAAGGTCTAAAACAAGCAAAATTAAGCTACAGTAATCAAAACAGCTTGGTGTTGGCATAAAGCCAGACACAGACAAATGGAATACAATAGAGAACACAGAAATAAACCCTTGCATAGAAGGTCAAATGATTTTCAACGAGAGTGTGAAGACCCTTTGGGGGGTGGGGAAGAACAGTCTTTGCAACAAAGAGTGTTGGAAACACTGGCATCCACATGCAAAAAAAAAAAAAAAAATGAAGTTAGACCCTTACCTTACACCATATAAAAATATTAACTGAAAATGGATCGAAGATCTAAATGTAAGACTCAAAAGTATATAACTTTTAGAAAAAACATAGGGGAAAAGCTTAATGACATTGGGTTTGGCAATGACTTCTTGGATATGATACCAAAAGCCCAGACAACAAAAGTAAAAATAAATAAATTGGACTATATCAAAATTAAAAACTTCTCTGAATCAAAGGGCACAGTCAATAGTGTAAAAAGGCAACCTATGGAATGGGAGAAACTACTTGTAAATCATGTATCTGGTAAGGGTTCAATATCCAGAATGTATAAAAAACTTCTACAACTCAACAACAAAAAGCCAAGTAAGTCTATTTAAAAACTGACAAAGGGCACAAATAGACATTTCTCTAGAGAACACATACAAATGAGCAACAAGCACCTGAAAAAGTGCTCAACGGCGCTCGTCATTAGGGAAATGCAAACCAAAATCATAATGAGCTATCCCTGCACATCCAATAGGGTGGCCACTAGCAAATAATCAGAAAATAACAAGTGTTAGTGAGGACGTGGAAAAATTGGAACTTTTGTGTGCTGTTGGTGGGAATGTACAATGGTGGACCCGCTATGAAAAACAGTGGTGTTTCCTCAAGAATATCAAAAACAGGATTAGCATATGGCCCAGCTATATTGCTTATGAGTATGTAAAAGAATTGAAAGCAGAGTCTTAAAGAGATCATTGTACCATAACGTTCACAGCAGTTTTATTCACAACAGGCAAACTGTGGAAGCAACCCAAATGTCCTTTGAAAAACATAAACAAAATGTGGTATATGCTTACAAAGGAAAATTATTTGGCCTTTAAAAAGGAAGAAAATTGTCATACATTTGACAACATAGATGAACCTTGAGGACATCATAGTATGCGGGAAATAAGCTAGTCACAAAAAGACAAATATTATATGATTTCACTTATATGAGGTATTTGAAGTTATCACACCCACAGCAACAGACAGTAGGGAGGTTACCAAGAGGTAGGTAGAGGGGCAAGTGGGAGCTGTTTAGTGTGTATAAGGTTTCGGTTTGCAAAATGAGAAGTTCTGGAGCTCTGTTGCACAGCGTGAATGTACTTAATACTACTAAGCTGTACACCTCAAAATTATTAGGATGAAAATTTGTATGTTGTATCTTTTACCTCAATTTAAAATTTTGAAAAACAAGCAAAATTACTACACTGGTTAGAGATACACTTTTATGTGTGCATTTATATGATAAAGGAAAACGGAAAATGATTATCATGTAGTTCAGACAGTGGCGATCCGTGGCAGTAAGGAGAAACAGATGATGGGGAGGGGTCCTAGGGCCTTCTAGGCTGCTGATGTTCTGTTTCTTGATGGGTGGTGGTTACACATACTTCATAATGTTTCTTGAAACTGTTGGTGTTTTATGCATATGTGTATAACAGTTAAACTGTTCTGATTAAATATATATATATACAAATATATGTATATGTATATGTATGTATATACACACACACACTGCATAGTGCATGAAACACAAAAAGTTTAAAGAGTCCGGCCAAGATGGAGGCATAGGTAGACACACTGTGCCTCCTCTCACAACCAAAAGAAGGACAACAAATTTTAAAACAAAAAACAACCAGAACTAACAGAAAATTGAACCGTATGGAAGTCCGACAACCAAGAAACTAAGAAACTTACATCCAGACCGGTAGGAGGGTCGGAGAGGACTCGTGCGGCGGGGCGGCGGCTGGCGGATCCGGGAAAGGCGCGGCTGGCCGGGAGAGGTGGCGGCTGCGGACCAGGCGTCCCACTCCCTCGTGAGGATAAACGGGGAGGAACAACTGGGGAGTGAGGCAGACCCCACAACCCAGAGTTCCTGTGCGGGGAGGTGAAGCCTCAAAGCCTCTGATTGAAAACTCCTGTGGGGATTGAGGCAGCGGCAGCGGGAGAAACTCCCGGCCTCACAGGAGAGCTCGTTGGAGAGACCCACAGGGTCCTGGAGCATACACGGCCCTCCCACCGGGGATCGGCACCGGAGCCAGCACCAGAGGGGCCCCGTTGGACTGTGGGTAGTGTGGAAGGTGATTGGTAGCTGGCGGGGAGCGGAGCGGCCGCCATTGTTCCCTCTTGGACCCCTCCCCCACAAACAGCGTGGCTGCCCTGCCCTGGTGAACACCTAAGGCTCCGCCCCTTACTACGTAACAGGCGCGCCAATACAACAAAAATGGCCCAAATGAAAGAACAGATCAAAGCTCCAGAAAAAATACAACTAAGCGATGAAGAGATAGCCAACCTATCAGATGCACAGTTCAAAACACTGGTAATCAGGATGCTCACAGACTTGGTGGAATTTGGTCGCAAATTAGATGAACAAATGAAGGATACAATAAGGGAAATGAAGAAAAATGTACAGG
>VMDR010034065.1:0-11169 GCA_007922815.1 Macrotus californicus
AAATTAATTCACCATGTTTGCATTGGTTTATTTTTGGGCTCTCTATTCTGTTCCATTGATTTATGGGTCTGATTTTATGTGCATATCATACCGTTTTGATTCATATAACTATGTTTTATAGTTTGAAATCTGGGATCATGATAGCTCCAACTCTGTTCTTTTTTCTCAAGATTGCTTTGGCTACTTGAGTTTTTCTGTGGTTTCATACAGATTTTAGAATTGTTTGTTCTAGTTCTGTGAAAAATGCCATTAGAATTTTTATAGGGATTTTATTGAGTCTGTTTAGTACTAATATTAGATGATAATATGATACTTTGTTTTATGAAGTTAAGTAAAAAAGAGGTTTTTAAAAAATATGATTAATGTCTCTTAGCTAAGATTTTTAAAAAAGGTAATAGCGAACAGTCTTTTAAAATAATTCTCTAATATATCCTATTGTAAAATATAGTTATCTTTAATATTTATCTCTAAGCATGTGGTATGTGTCTTCCAGGTTGAAATATCAATAGAGATTTAAAAAAAGCAAAAGGAGGATATTACCTAGCATTTATAAGTGAAATGAAAAACTAGGCAGGTGACTATGGAAACAAACTTTAGATTATTTGTACCTGCCATGGACACTCTAGAATGCTACAGGACAAATCTTAGGCTGTGAGTCTTCCATCTGGGGATCACTGACAGAACAAGGGTGACTCCAACTCCTGTAGGAATGTTAGAACCTTTGCTATTATGCCCAAGTGTACCAAGTTCAATGTAGGATTGAATGAAACAATAAAAGATATGTAATTTAAAAAAGAGCAGGGCACATTGGAAGATATCAGTATAACCCAGAGGAAAAATGAAGCAAAATATACATGTATGAACTCATAGGCATTTAAAATACCCATATTCATTTTATCAAAACCCCAAAGACTTTCTATGAAAGTCAGTAGGTTCCTTTCACATATAAGAGGCAGGACAGAATAGAAAGTTGTTTCTTAAACATATGAAGACTTTGAACTATTATGCTACCTATGCCTCAGGGGGTGAGCCTGGGTGACCTCAGGGAAGGACTCTTTATTCTTCCTTCAGGAAGTGAATATATTAGGGTCTGTGGCATGGTGATTTGATTGCTCTGAGGCAGCCATTTCAACAGAGCTGTTCTGAAGCCATTCTGACATGGCAGCTGTGACACTGATTGGGACAGTCTAAGGCAGCCTGAAAAAGCAACCTCCCAGACCTTTTTATAATTACCAAGCGATATGTGAAAGCAATACCCTCACCTTCCCTCTGCCCTGCATTGCAGAATCCCTGCCTCTGGGGGTTTAAGAATGGGTGAAGGGTGGGGCAGGGTTTAGAGACAGGGGTGAGCTACCACCTGGGAGCTAGGTATATTTAAATTGTAGATTACTTGCTAATTAAAAAAAACCAGTGATTTTTGTTTGTTTGGTTTTTTTTTGACAAATCTGTAAAAGTACTGTCTGTACCCATACAACTCTATTCCTTGCATTATACTAAAAATCTTCATCTTCAAGGATACACATGAACCTCTGCACGCAAGGGGAACTGTGTTCCAATTCTCCACCCTGGCCCCTGCCATGGGCAAGCCACAGAGATTTTAGAGGGTCCAGACAGCCATTGGAGGGTTTTCACTTCCTCTCGTGGCTTAGTCCTTTTGAAACAAAAGAGAGGGTTATGGCTGTGGGCTCAAGGGCGGTAATCTGATGAAAGAGATGGGCGGAGATTTGCTCTACTATAAGAGGGGCGTATCAAATCGAGAGGAAATGTTCTTTTCTGACTATGCAATGTTCTCAGTTCCTGGGCTGCTGAGAAAAACTACCTCCATGGGAAAAAAACTTTTCTTAAAATTACAAGTATTTAAGTTTCAATTTGCAGTAACAAATATTACTAAAGTCAGGGAATAATATGCAAATATTTCAGTACCAACTTAAAGAGATAGAACAAGCATTCATTCTGATGCCGAGTGTTAATTTAAAAAAATAAATTTCTTAGTTGATGTATATATAACATCATACTGGATATTAATTTTTTTCCATTTCAGTCCTATCAGTTATGTTATGGGAATTTTGCATATTGAAGTTAGTCACAAAAATGAGTGTGTAATTATGTCAATTTCACATGGAAGCTAAAATGCAATTACATAAAAAATCTTCATATTTTGAATGTGCATTAAGTTTTCCACTTTCATCCATATGTTTGGACATGTACACATGTTGGTTTTCATCAATATGTTTTTAAGTCTGTAGAGATTAAAGACTAGGACCACCAATCTCCTATCCTGTAGGTCACTATATAGGGTATATGTGGGTCTTCTCTTGAGTACAAATTCTAACCCCATCCTCTGTGCTACTTCCCCAGTTGAAGCTCTCAGTTCTTTTATGGGATCATTTCTAGGCCATGCTATGGTCACCCTGCCCTCAGTCACTCCCCACACCAGTCCCTTCAACACAGGTGACCAGACCAAGACCTTTCCACAACGTAGATCCAATCACTTCATCGTCTTTTGTAAAATAAACACAAACCAAGAAACAAAGGTGTACAATGGAAGAGGGAGAAATGCAACAAGAGAAAAACGAAGCTAAGGGGACGTTTGCAAACTGGTAGACATTTTGAGAAATGATATGAATTTGGTCAAAATGCATATACGACTCTGAAAACATAAAACACATTCCAAAATAAAAACCAAAACAATCTTCTCATTAAATTTATAAAGATCTTAAATTCATTTCTCTGGCTTTATAGCATAAACCTGAGAACTAATAGAACAGAACACGCTTGAATTCTGTGTTGAGGAAACTTCCTTATCTAAGGGTTTAGGGCTGAGACTCTCAGGAGGGCACGACAGCCCCTTGATGGTTTGGCCCCTTCCTTCTTCTCCATGGCCTGACAATTTTAACTTCACCAGTATGAAGTGAATTGCAGTTTCCCAAGCCTACCCTGCTATTTCACACTTCTGGGATTTTCAATAGGCCTTTTCCTCTGTCGAAAATTTCCTTACTTTCTACCTTTGCCTGACAAACTGATTCTTCAAAACCTAGCTCAATCATGACCTCCCTTCAGAGGACCACTTCCTTATCTCTTCAGATTCCTTCCTCTATGTTATGATTAACCTGCCATGCATGTCACAATGGACTCAAAATAATGCATTATACATATTTGTTTTCATGACTAGTGTATCCTCCTAGACTTGATAAATCCTCGAGGATAGAACCCATGTGTTTTTTAAACTTGGTATTTCCTTAAAGAGTTTCCAGCACAAAATAGGTACCCCATCTATGTGTCACTAAACAGAAAATTATGAGGGAATGATTATTATGCAAGTCTTCCTCCTGGCTGTGTCTTTCCCATGACAGAGCTTCTTCTGGCTGCTTATCGTTTGTCTTGTCATGTTCAAGTTCAACATCCAGTGCCAAAGGAAGATCAAGGAAAAGTCTACATCTTGATGCCAGATTTTAAAAGGCTTTTCCTCACTGTAAGGAAAGAACAGAAGAGGAAGAATTGCCCCTGAGGACTAAAAACAAAACAAAATCCTTTCACAAATGTAACTGAGCTTGTTTACATATTCTGGAGTACAAATGTTTGAAAATATGCGAGCGTAGTGAAATAGGCGTCAGATTCTACAGGCAAAAAGCCATAGAAGCAATATTCCAAAATGGCCCATTAATTTCTTCTTTAACCCACCAACTGCACAGCTTGAGAATATATTTTAAAAACCTGATCTTGTTTTAAACCATTAAAATATTTTCCAGGGTCTAAAGCAGCCAGTTCTCCTTACATTATTCATGGTTGCAGTCTGTCAGTGTGACCAGTTTTTTCCACTACTTAACTAAGTATAGTATCGTTTCCATTTTGCTACTGCCTGATAGTATTGAGAAATGTAAGCTACAAACTGCACTCTTCAAGAAATATTCATGGGTGGGGGGCAGGGGCCATATCCTTTTACAATGCTTAAAAGCTTAAGCTGCAATAATAAAAAAGTTGTCTTTTATTCCCTGAAATAATCAAGAGAAGAGCCTGTAGGAAATCCCATAGGATTACAAAATTAAGGCAGGGTTAAAGAAAAATATTTTGAGTACCAGAAGAAATTTAAAATAAATAAAAAAGTAATAATACATTAGTGATTCTGCTATGTGACCCCGTTGCCTCTCAGTTATGTAACTGGAGAGTCCTTAAAGTATCTAGCAATGCACTCACTCAGGCAGGAAGGACAAACACACTTTCCTGGGTACCCACATGGGTTCTACCAGCTGGCTGGGCTAGATAAAGAGGAAAATGCATTCTGGGTGGTTTAGACAGAAAGCACTAGAAGAAAATCTTGTCAATTGTCAGAATGGTGAGACTAAGGGAATAACAGAAGCTAGTTCTTGACAAGACTGGCCTATGATTCAACCGGAAGGGGACAATACCGTACCCTGTTGTTAACCCTAAGACTAGATGAAGATGTGTGGTTCAAGTTGACTAATTAATAACATCTCCATATCCAGTAAATTGTTTAAAGTCTAGCATTTAAAACCATGGAGAGTGACCACACACACTCGAGAATCTCGATATTGAAAGGAGTAAGGTAATGTCTCCATCTTGGGATATGGGCCAGAATTCCCAAAGAAGAGTTACAAATTCAACAAGGTTCAAAGAGCAGAAGTCCAATATTTCTGGTTGATAGCAGATAAGAGAGTGTAGGGAAACTTGCCTTGTTAGTGTGTTTGTAGAAGTCAAGATTCTAGTAAATACATAAGAATCACTATGTGTTCAGAATTTGCCTTTGACCCACATAACCTTATGATACAAATCTTCAGAATACACAGTAAATTATTAACACTTTCTACTTCTCTCCAGTGCTTCTGCTTGAGCTGTAATTATTGTGTATCTCCTAAAAGTCACACTTTTAAAAAGAGCTTTCTATCTATATTATTTAGTTTATTTTGTCTCTGCTCAAGAATAAAGTCTTTTTTTTTTCTGTCAAGTCCATTTCTTGCACATTTTATGAACATTTATGTGGTCACAGATTCTCTTGAGACATAAACTCTCCCCAAGCTAATTTGCTGTGCACACTCACACATGTGTACACACTCTCATATACACACAATGCTGTATATGACTTCATGGGATCCATGGACTGAATAATTTTATTGGTGGATACCAGGATAGGAATTTCTGCTTAGTTGACTTGGTGTTATTCTGGCCTCAGGTGAAATTATTAAGAAGGGCAACTCTGGTGTGTTTCACAGCGACCACTTTTTGATTGTTTGTGGTGTGCCAGCTTTCACAGTATACGAGAAGGACACATGTTTGTCGTGTTTCCTCCTGTCTCTTTCGAATGTCTAGAACTGGTCCATGTTTGTTTTCATCACTCTCCAAATGATCTGTGCTAGCAAACCATTGAACGTTCCACATAAATTGCCATAATATTGTAATGAAAGCACAAGGGTTTGAATTTGCTTCTGAGCAAATTTCTTACTGTACAAGTTGAGACATTGAAGACCATGGGAAAGTTACCTGGAAAAAACAATTCTCTTTGGAGCTTTTCTCTGGCCTGCTGTGAAAAGCATCTTTTCTTCAGCCAATCAGCTTCAAATTCACTGTAATGTTCATTTGGCCATGTGATAAGAACCTGATAACACAGAAAGCAAGTATCACCTATATGTATATTATGCTTCTGTATACTTCAGTTCTCCGTTGTCGCCCTGTTTCTTAATGTTATTTAAGATAGTCAGGGAATCCACTTCTTTTCTTTCTTTTTTTTTTTGCCTATGTGCACACAAACATAGAATAAACTTTTGCAAAACAAGGGCGCTGAAAGCCAAGGGGATCCCTCTGAGTTTGGAGGCCCCTTAAATATCAAACAAGAAATAAATCCTGGCTAGATTTGACATTCTTGTTCTATATTCTCGAAGTATGTGGTTTCCAAACTTTCTGTGATGACTTGAAGTTAGATATCACTTAACAAGCCTGCCAAGAGTGTCAGAAATAGTAATGACCTGACCAAGCAGATAAAAATAATAGCACAAAAGTAACACCACTTTGAGTGCGTACTGTAAAATGAGCACTACAAACCTTATATACCTTATTAGTTCTTGTGCAACACTAGGGACAAGGTCCTACTCACCCCCGTTACTTCAGGTGAGGAGTGTAAGAGTAAATACTGTTCCTATGGTCACACAGCTACCACGCAGTGAACCTGGGACTGAGTCCTCAAGTGGAGATGAAGACAAGAGTGGGAAGAGGGTGACTTGTTGGTCACATTTGCTTTTCTATAACTATGCTAATAAATTTGGAAGGAAGAAACACAGGATGGTGGCCACATGTAGTTTGTGGTTTTGAGAACTATGCTTTTGGGACTCCTAGAACAAACTTTGCCCATTTACTTACTAATTCGAATGCTTATTATATGCTAGACACTATGTTAAACACTTTTACCCACATTATCTCAGTGAATCCTCCTCATTTCAGCTCTCTGAACAAATTCTGGTAGTATACCTATCTTACAGATGAGTAAACTGAGGCCCAGAAGCATTCTTTTTTTATAGAGGTAGTTTGATTGTGTCTTCAAAGCTGTCACTCACTGAAGGAATAATGAGCAATACTGTAGATTTTATTAAAAAATAGTAGCAGTAATGAAAGTGGTAGTGATAATAACAGAATCTTTCATTTACTGAGCAGGCTTACTTTGTACCGAGCACTATGCAAACCTGGTCACTTATACAATCAAATGAAAAAGTTTCATTATACATGATTGGAGACTAACCCCTTTATTTATCTTAGGAGAGAAGGGAGAAATGGAGATAATTTAGAGGTAATTACCCTTTTTCTGTCAAATGACACATCTTTAATACCAATGTTCACATCAAGGGATTCCACGAGAAATTTCCGTGCTTTTGCAGAGTTCAGGTAGCAGTCAGGGCACTGGCAGTTGTCCCTCAGCCACACAGCAGGGTAGAATGACTCTGTACCGTCATGCCAGAGAATCTGCATCAAGTGAGCCCCATCCAGCACTTCTGCCTTCTGGATGGCACAGTGCATGTTTCTGGTCCTTACAGGCAAATCTTGTCAGCTACCTGCCGTGACAAATCAGTGTTAAAAGGAACCCCAAGCAGATCAGGTCTGAACTTGACCTGTAAGAGTGTGAACAGTTCAAGTGGACTCTGGCTATTTGCTCATCTGCCAGAGTTTAAAGTTTGACTTATCAATGCTGGGACCTTTGTTCTGGTGAGAGTGTTTCATAAGCTGTAAACAGAAGCACAGTGACTAAGAGTCAGTGGGATAAATGTGCTGAGTCAGGTTCCAAATGAAAAGAATTCCTTGTTTTTCTCACAGACCTGTTAGATAATAAGTTCAGAACCAATGTGCACTTTTATATTTGTATAAAAACTTTAAGGGAGAAAAATGCTCCACAAATTGAAAGCATCACAATCATACCTGTACTGTTTTAACTGATGCCCAATTGCACGTGCCTTTTGAAAAAAAGTGTTTCTATGATCCAAAATTAGTAAGCTTGTTTTAATAAGAGGAATACTAATGCAATTTTAAATATTAAAAGGTATTGCAATCCAGTACATTGTACTGCTTCTATTGTATCACTTTTTTTTACTTATATAGTGCATTTTCTCAATGTAATATAAAAGTTCCTAGGCTCTTCAAGGAACCTGTTGGTTTGTTCTCTGAGATTTTCTGTTTTAACAGAGTATGCCTTGATATTTTGGTTAGTTTACTCTAACCCTTTACTGAATACTTTCATGAGTTTACTTTGGGAATGCATCACTTCTTTTTATCAAGAAATCCACCAAATTTAGCAACATACAGGCTGACAGAAAAAGAAATCAAGTGAAATCGAGGCACCGTGGTGCTGTGGACTGAGCCTCTCAGTGTTGACTCTGATTCCAATCATGACTATGAATTTGACCTTTGGAAGTCATAGCAGTGTTCTAAATCTTACTTTCTTCCACATACATTCTGTTTCTAGAGTCCTAGAACATAATACATGAACTCCTTCATTTCTTCCACATTATAACTAGCTCATCATTAATAGAAAGTGACATGTGACAATGGAAATAAGACTTTATTGTCTTGGGATGAAGGAGAGGCAGGCACACACACACACACACACACACACACACACACACACACACAGTGACTAGAACAAGTATCTTCTGTGTACCAGGCACTGCAATCATCAATGGAGGGTTCAGTAACAAGATAGAAGAGCTCCCTGTCTTTCTTGAACTTATAGATAGGAAAGCTTTATACATCATTACAAGTACTTAAAAATACTTTCCACAACATTAAACTAAAACAGCTTTTAGGTGGTTGTTTTGCATACTCTTCCTCAAATCATTAGCTTGGATAATGTAGTCAGGTTATAAAGCAGAGTCGAGACCAAAAAAAATAAAGACTGCTTTCTTCATTTACCTGACTCCCTCTAAAGTTATCGAAGGATGAAAAGAAAATGCAGTTCATTGGAATTCATGCTTATTCTTACTTGGAAACTCCTATCTATTTTTCTTGCTCTCTTTTTAGATGTTATTTATTTATTTTTAGAAAGATGGAGAGAAACATCGATGTCAGAGCAAACATTGGTCGGTTGCCTCTCAAGTGTGCCCTGATAGGAGACCGAACTCACAACCCAGGCATGTGCCCTGGCCGGGAATCGAACCAGTGACTTTTCAGGATTCTATTTTCTCTTAATAATTTATATAGCAACAGGAGAACATTATTACCTAAAAATTATCAAAAATATAACTTAGTCAAACCTGGGTGTTTATCTCATAAAAAAGAGGCCCTCAGGAAGTCCAAATATCAGTTTCCCTGTGGAATGAGTAGTGAATTTAACTTTCCTGATAGAAGGGGAGGCTGGCAGGTTTTCTCATGTAAGTGGTTTCAAAGGACAGTGGTGATTCCAGTAAGTCTCGGAGAATATAACTAGTCATTAAATAATGCATGACACACATGGACAAAATGGAAAAATGTAGTAAATTTTTATCTCAGTCAAGAGTTGGCAAGTCTTTTTGTAAAAGGGCAGATAGTACATATTTCAGGGTTTTCAGGGTACATACAGTCTCTATTGAATAATCTTGTTTTATTTTTCCAAACACTATAAGAATGGAAAAACTATTCTTACCCCACCGGCTGTGGAAGAATAGGCCATAAGCCGTATCTGGCAGTAGGTTGCCTGTCCTTGATCAAGTCATCTAAGTCATGCTTTTACTACAGTGGAATATAACCATAGTCAAATACAGAAAATAGCCCTCTTTTTCCTCCTCATATAGAAGGCTAAACTTATTCATATCTACTAGGTATCTTGTTTCTGCCTGCTGCATGAGAGGGTGCAAAGATCACTGTGAAGTTCTAGACCTCAGGGAATAGTGAGATAATTATGAAAGTCAACCAAGAATAAGACTGGGCACAAATGGCATTTGTTGTTGTCTGAGAGGCTCCAGGACACTTTTTTAGAGAAATAGCTATTTGAATAAGTCTTAAAGTATCTGTGATCGATGTTGCTGAATGCGTATTGATCTCATATTATTTTTCTTCTTCATTCTTCAGTGCAAACATGTGACTAGTTCTTAGCTATATTTCACAGCTTGTCTTGTAGCTAAGATTAGTGTGTGATACAATACTGGCCAATGAAATATATTTGGAAGTTTCTGGATGGAAACATTTGTTAAAATAAGTACACTTAACTGCCACATGAGGTTTTCCCTTCTTCCTGCCTGGAATGGAGATGTGGCATTGGCAATGGAGCAGTCATTTTGCAAACATGAGGCAAGAAGCAGAAGGTGAAAATCTAAAAGTAGCCTGGACTCTCCTTGGTTCTGTGAAGTCATATTACCAGTACTGGACAGTCACGTCTGGACTTGTTTTTACCCAAGAAAAAAATAAACTCCTTACATATGTAAACCTTTATATGCCATTCATTTCTGGATACAAATAGATTGGATCACAAACAGAAAAAGTTGTGCAAGGTCATTCCAAGGAGAGGAGGCAGAATGAGCCAAGGAACTAAGATTTGAAACTATGGAGTTTCAACGTACTTTCAAACTCCAGCTAAAATATGCTTTTGTTCCATCTAAACCAAATAAAAATATGGTTTAGCTAGAGCAGAAGGCCTATGCAAAAGAATACAGATTAAAAGAGATTAAAAATATATGCTATTACCAGCTCAAGAAGCACTATGGACAAAGGAGTTTGGGCTTAAAGCTATAATAAATGGAAAATTTAAAATATTTCCTTCAGACAGAAGATTGACAAGGGGCATAATACTGACACTGCTGTAGTCTATAGGGAGCAGGTAGCAACACTAGAATCAGAGAAATTGTCTGGAGGTTTTTGTTTTTTTGTAGTAACCAGGTTAAGAGGAAATGAGAACGGTGAGAGTGGAAGTGTAGAAGGAAAAAGAAGGAGATGTGAGCAACTTTGCAAAGTTACATCTGAAATTGATCCTCAGTTTTTGTCTTCATAACTTCTTTGGCTCTTATATTAAAAACTGTTTTATGAAAGAGAATGATTTTGTTCCCTGATTGTAGAAGAAAACAATTCTTTTTTTGAGCTTGCTTAAAAAGAGCAATTACTATAGTCTGTTGTTTTAAAGATGATCAAGAAATGCAATCAGAATGCAGTTGTTCACATGCACAGCCCTATGAACACGTGGCTGTGTTTACCAGGCATGCAGATATACCAAGATTTCTTATCATGCAAGGCTGTGCTTTTTCAGTGAGTGGAAAGCAGACAGAGAGATAAGGAAGATTCTGGTTTCACAGCAAATAAATATCAACAGAGATGATGGAGAGCCCAGAGGCAGAATAGAAGCAGGAAAAAAATATTTACATGTATCTTATTTTGTTTATCTTGTTATTCTCTTTGTTATTTAATCTATTTCTGAACTGATAGTTTAATCACTTGCTAAAATTACTTGTCAAGAGTGAAAGGCAAAAAATATTTTAAAATATCAACATATGCAAAATAAACACATATAGCTTTCAAGCTCATCTACTTACCACTGAGACTATACTCACCTTTTAAAGTACATTTTACAAAATAGCCAAAGGGTATAAAGTACAACATAGAAGAATAGTTTATAATATTTTGATAAGTATGTATGGTGCCAGTTGGGTACTGGGAATATTGGGGGAACACTCTGTAAAGCATATGATTGTGTAACCACTAGGTTGTAAA